>CAMOHE010048313.1:0-20512 GCA_946598075.1 Artocarpus hirsutus
TCCCCTAGCGTCAATGTTTATAGTCTTTGGCACCCCAATTGTGTCCGCATTAGATAGGTACTCGGAGCAAAATTCAACTGATTCCTCAGCTATGTAACTTTCTACAATACATCCCTCCGGCCTATTTCGATTCTTCACATAGCCCTTCAAAACCTTCATATATCTTTCAAATGGGTACATCCATCTAAAAAACACCGGTCCGCATAACTTAACTTCACGTACTAAGTGCACCGTTAAATGAATCATGATGTCAAAAAATGCCGGTGGGAAATACTTTTCAAGCATGCATAAGGTTGCACTAACTCCGATTGCAGTGAATCTAGCACAAGTGGATCAATGACCTTCGTGCATATTGAATTGAAGAACGAGCACAACTTAGAAATTACAAATCTCACATCCTTTGTTAGAATTCCCCGCAAAGCAAGTGGTAGTAATTGCTGCATCAACACATGACAATCGTGTGTTTTCATGCCAATAAGTTTCAAATCCTTCACCGACACCAACTTTTTAAAGTTTGACGAATACCCGTCCGGCACTTTTAATGAAGCAAGCCATTCACAGAACTTTCTCTTTTCTACTCTAGATAACGTGTGTTTAGCCGGAGGTAAGTATGTCCGGTTCCCTCTTCTCTCGGGAAACAAATTAGGCCTAATATCCATTTCCATTAGATCCAACCGAGCTTTTTCACCATCCTTACTCTTGCCCGGAATGTCAAGCAATGTGCCGACTACGGATTCGCAAACGTTCTTCTCAATATGCATAACATCCAAGGAATGACGAACAATATGATGGACAGATTATACGGAAGACATGAATTTTAAAAGTGATAGTCTAAATGATAAAGTCTACAATCAAGGGAATAAATCCAGGCACTTTATTTATATAAAGATTGTTATGTTGTCTACATCCCTAATGGGAGATGATTTGTCTTGGACATCAAAGTTAGACTCTATGAGTAGAAGCATTAGTGTATTATCATAAGTGACGATATATTGGATTGGGACTAACGATAAATTAATTTGATTAATAATTCTCTTTTTTGAAATCAATTCACTTTAGACAATCACGTGTCATATCTTAATTCTGAAATGAATTAATGGCCCCATATTCTTGACTTGTGTCTTTGATGTACCAAAGGATGACATCCCAAATTAGATAATGGTATGCATACTAGTACGTTGGAGACATAACTCTTGATTGGTGTAAACTAGTTACTCATAGATATAAAATCCATAACACTTTTGTAGAGTTAATTATATTCTCTTATAGACATTATTATGCAATTGGAAACTAGATTGTTCAACCATTTGGGCACATAGGTGTAACTAAATAGTATACTATTTATGAATAGTAAGTATCTAATAGTGAGATAATGGAACATAGGATAAATATAATTAAGAAGGTAAAATGGAATTCATCTTTAAGCCGATTATGAATATCCTATAGGGACGTTACACATTATGATATATCATAGACAATAAACCTATTAGAGTTTTGTAATTTTATATAGTTTAAGAGTGTAGCTCAAAGCTTTTAGTGGAATAGTTTTAAAGTTAATAATTATAAAATATACGTATTGGGGATATGTTATTTTATAATTATATGAGCTTGATATTTATATATTTATCAGGTTTCTTTTGCTAGCTCACAATATTTATTGTAACGATTCGACATGTTTTTCCCTACAAATTGATAACTTATGTTATTTATTAGATTGGCTAAAATTCAATACATTGAATTTAATACTCATGTTGGTTTATTGGTTAAATTAATTTTATGAATTAATTCAAGATAAATATGTTGAATTATTTAAAATAGATTTTATTTTTGTGGGATTATCTGTATATGATTGTTTTAATCAAATAACTTATCTATTGGGTTATTTGAATTAAAATTAAAGCTTTATAAAGGATACCCAAGTCCAACAAAGTAGGATTTATCCATTAGGTTTGGTTTAATTAATGGGATAAATCTTAGGAGCTAAAAACACATCATGGGAGTGCTGCCACAATGGGCTAGTTGACCAAACACAGTGTAGGTCGGTTGACCGGACCTGCCACATCAGCAATCATTGTGCTTTATGGGTTTTATTTAGAAGTTGATCCAAACTTGAATTTTGATGCCAAATCTGATAAGAACTAGGTCCAATCTAACTACTATATAAAGATAACTATTTTTTATTGTTTTTTAGATCAGTTGAGAAGTTTAGAGAGAGTATTCTAAAGAGAGAAACTTTAAAACTCCTATAGGGCTATTGTTCAATATCTCGAACCTTAGTCCTTCATTTTCTCAAGTGGTTAGAAGAAGAGGTCACTAGAGAAAAAACTAAACGACATGCAACCACCAGCTTTCTGCTTGTGGAAAGAAAATAGCAAGGAAGACTAGTTAGTTGAGGCTCTTTCAGTAGATTTCTTTAGTCACAATTCCTACAATTTTCAGTTTTCTAAGAGGTACGAAAGATATTTTATTAATTTAAATATAAATACATAGAATGCGTAACATGTTTTTGGAAAAATGTCTCAATTAAAAAGTTTTAAAATTCCGCTGCGTAATCATTTTTCAACAATGTTTGGCAACACAGTTAGAACCAAAAGTTGAAACGATTTTACTATAGCATTGAACTTTACACTGTAGCACACTTTTGCTTTACATTGTAGCATGTGAGAACTTTACACCGTAGTAGTTAGAACAACACTTATTTAACGGCATTGTGAAATGCTAATACTCTTTTAAAAAAATCGATGGTGAGGATTTGAACTTATAATCACTAATATAACCTAATATTGGAGACACATCTAGAGTTAAATTCTTAATTAGTAGCTTTGTAAGCAAAAGATTGTAAATTCACATATATATAGCTTTGAGCCTTACAACTTAAAATCCCTATAATCCAATGTGTATCTCACTCTCCTAATAGCATTCTAGGAAATGACTTGTTACTCACTACATCCACAACTTAAGTTATTAATTGCTTCCAAATGAGAGACCAATCAAGAGACATGTATGGCGTCTAGGAAGTGAATTTCAACTTAGAGTTAGAATTGAAAGTACTTGAGTATATGAGAGATTTATATTATAGTATAGTTTTGCTTTACACTAAAGTGTGTAAGAGCTTTAAACTATTTGAATTGGAACTGAGTTTGCCAAACACCTACCACCCTAGAGTAGTGGTGAGAGATTAATTTCCATAGGAGAGAACAAAACCATGATGGCAATGTTTCTAACTTGTGTGGTTTTCACTAGTTTTCACATCTTTTTAGATGCTTATGAAGTTTGAGAGCATCTAAAGCAAGTCTTTTAATATTTTGCAGTAAAAGATAACAAAGAGATTGCAACAAAAAAAAAAAAAGATTATTAAGAGAGAGTTGAGATAGCATAAATAATTAGCTAACATTAAGTCACACCTTTACTTCAAATTACACATAAGCAAACTCTAAATTTTCGAAGCCATGTGCAAAATTAACTTGTAACTAATTCTTTTTGTTTTTGCATAGGGCTTAATTTTATTAAGCTGAGCGATGAGAGGTACCTCAAGTGTGACATCGATCCTTAATACATACTACAAACCCCATTTAAATCAAAATAAGATCTTGGCGCATAAATAGCAACAGAAAGTAATTCAACGGAATTAAATGTCTGAACCAAGATGCATATACACTTCAAAAAATAAATAAATAGGGACGCTCATTTTGTAAGAAGCAAGGCAAACTTATAAAAATTAAATTTTTATGGCCAAGCAATCATGGGAATGCAGAGTACTATAAAATAGACTTTTCCCCTTTTACTATAAAAAAGACTTTATTTATCATTGAAATGTCCCCTCGGAAACTTATAAAAGAATTCAACTTAGTAATTATAGACCTAATTTCTAAATTCATGTCTATGCATGTGTAATATCATCAGCCCTTTGACAAGGCCAAACTATAAAAAATAATAACGAAAGTTCAGATAACACAAGCAAAAGATTTGTCGAGAATTCCAGCCATCATTTTCTATCCAGCAAAAAAAAAAAAAAAATCATTTTCTAGCTCAACAGAATACCCAATAGTAATTCAAATGCATCCAGTTAACGGAATTAAGACAAATGATGAGAATCTGAATGATCAAATTAACCATATTTGTTGGTTAATCAATTAGTATGCATTAATTCCTTCAAAAAAAAAAAAAAGTATGCATTAATAGATATTCCCTCGTAGGCTTAATTCTATTTTTATTAACATCACATTCATAGACAACTGATTTAAAAACAAGTGAAAGATTTATCCAATTATATTTGGTTTATAGCATCTATATATATAGTCTCTTGTGGACAAATAAAGGAAATAAGTGAATTAAAAAATAGTCTATTCTTGAACAGAGAGTAACGGATATTGGCGTTGCGGTTAAATGTAAATGACAAAACCTTAAAAATCGCATGGATTACTTTCTTAAGCCTTTGAACAGGATGAAGTAAAATGATTATTGTCTGTGCAGTTTTTTGCGTGTACGTAGGACACAGAGTGTGAGATAAATTAAGTTGCCCAGATCTTCGTCACTTACTGAAGTAAATTAGAATTTTCCTAGTTAGAGACATACTCCATAGAATTTTTAGTATCCTTTCTCTCTCGTTAAATTTACTTATACGATCTCATATACCAACCGTTTGGTAAGATGGTTAAAACTAAATTTTAAATTTAAGAATTGTAGCATGTAAGAGCTTTATATTATAGCAAATTTTTGTTTATTATTGCAGCTGATGAAAGCTTTATACTATAATTAATTAGTTTTAACTAACATTCCAAACATATCTTTAGAGAAACACCGAAAAAATAGCAAGAACAGAAGAAAAATTGTATTTTGATTTATTGTTGGAGCGGTTATTCTAACACCGATATGTACCTCGTCATTTCTACCACTCATCTTCGTACTTTGCCTTGATGTATGACGGTCGGCACCCAAGAGAGGTTTTCGATGTTCTAGTTAACAAAGTATTTGAGAAAAATGATAGTGGAATCTAACGTCTCTCTTATGAGAGAGTCTTGGGACACAAAACCCTAGATTCCTTGCAAGAATCCCTTGCGGTTGTATCTTGAAGGTGCCAGGCTGTCCTTTTGGCATCAAGTGTTGGTCTCTCGACATCCCCTAACGCACACCTGCATGTCAAGCCGCAGGGATTGTTTTCCTAGGGGTCGTACACCATACATACCCTTACCTTAATGCTCGAGGACTAATGAATTTGGAGGTTTGATGGTTACGACTCCTTTGTGACTCCTTTGCCCCGAGGAATATGGTGTACCACTTCATAGGTGAGGGCATACCTATCCGAATGTCGACATGCTACTTTGAGTGGGGCTCGTCTTATGTCCATTCCAAGCAGGGCATGGTAATACTACAACGGTAGGGCTGCTCCCCCTCGACCTTCGACGATACCAATGTCTTCAAGGAGACACGTGGCATATAGTCAATTGGGTGGAATTGACCCGACATACATTTAAGAAAAATAAATATTATAATTCCGGCCAGTTAATTATGGGTTTGGTTTGTCATTTATTTAAAAGTGTGTTATCCAATTAAGCTTAAAGGCTTGTCGTTTAGAAATTAAATAAAGATTTCCTTCAAATAAATATACAAATGTTTGAGACGAAATTTTATATACACAATGTTTGTTTATTATTATTGTTAATGTTTTCTAAATAAAGTCAATCACTGAAACAAGTGATCTGATCATGGCCTATTTTTGAAGAAAATACCTGTACAACTCGGCATCTTATACATTATACATGTTATGGATTAAGACATTGTCTTGATTCAACTATATTTTCTATTGTATTGAATTTAAAACAACCAATATCTTGGATTAGTTAATAACGATAATTGAAATAATAAGCTTACGGCGACAAAATTATCCTCAATCTAATCATTTAACCCGGGATATTCTAATAATTTTTTATGGCATTATTATATAAGAAAAACGTAACATAATTGGTGGGGTGTGAGAGCAATAAGGTCGGTTCTGATTTGTTTAAAATTGACTTCGGAGATCAAGTCTAATAAGTGAATTATTTTAACCTAACCTAAAAAAAATATTTTAAGCTAAAGAGTAAAGACAAGAAAGGACAAAATAAAAGAAAAATATGAATCTAAAAAGCATGGAACACTTAAACAACCATTTGCAATTCAATATTTTGGAAAGGGAATAAATGCTCTAACTCGATCTAAATGTAAGGGAAGATAAAGGCACCACAATTTTTAGGATAACTAAGCAATATTAATATCATTAACATTTGTGCTCGTAAACTGGTCCATACATTTGAAACAAAAAAATATTCGAGTTGTAAAAACTCTATGCATAGTTCCCTCCAAAAAAAAAAAAAAAGGGAAAAGGGGAAAAAAAGAAGAAGAAAACACACTGCATGACAATTGGATAGACATCAATTAGTTTATGCAATTTAGTAAATAAATGAAGCACACGTAATATTACTGAAACAGTTTTGTCAAAAAAAAAAAAAAAAGGTTATTGAAACAGACTCCTACAAGTGCCAGGCCTAACCTTTTGAGACCCTCTATAGGTGAGTTATAATCACACTATAATACCCATTTAAGTTTTGGGAACCACGCAGGTGATGTAAAGAATAGGAACTTAGGATTTGTTTTCGTATGCTACTGTCAAGATTAGTTTCAGGTTACTTTAACGTCTTATTATGATATGGGGTGACTAAACATTTGGGCAATTCTGTGAGTAGAATTAAGTCGCGTTCTTCTTGACAGTTTTTAAATTTCTATTATGGATAAGAAAAATGTTTACTGTTTTATTACGTCCAACATCTAATCTTGTCACATGTTCACACTTTTTAATAAAAATAAAGCATAACTACAAACTATTATTTTAACTTTTATTACAACTTTGCCACTGTACTTTTGTTTGTAGAAAGAGATAAGTTTTTAGAATCAATTAAAGATTACTCTTGAAATAGAAAAAAAAAAGTGTTTGGTAAAGAAAAAAAGATAGAAAAGAAATATATTTTGTAACGCCCCGAAATTAATTGAAACGCCCGTTATTTTAATGAGCATGATTTTGTAAAATTTAATGAATAAAATGTCACTTTAGAACTTCTTACTAAGTCTCTGTAAGAAACATTCAAAATTTACCTATCACCTACCTCTACCAACCTTGTCCCGCTACATTAATGCTTAATTAAGTAGCCTCCTTCTCATTTGTAAACATAGAATTAATTCACCTCAACTACCAAGAGACATTGATATATTTTCTCAACCACCTTTTTAATGCTTCCTTCATCTTCTTCCACAACTTTTCCATTTGCCCCCTCAATTATGTTGGCATTATTTGCTAAAAGTCTCCATGGGAGACATGATAATATTTTCTTTTAATGCTTATTTATTTCTTCCTACAACTTTCCCCATAAACCTACAATTATCTCCCGCTCTTCTATTATTTTGATGTCTATTTATTCAACCATCACCACATCCTTCTCTAGTTTCTTATTCTCCCCTTTCTCACTTCAATTTCAAACTAAAGACAAGGCATAAAGCTCTCTTTATAGCCAAGTAACTATAATTCCCAGCCATGTTTGAAGCCATTTTGGAGTCAATTCAAGCTTGATTTTTAACCTAAACTTTGGTGTTTTCCAAAAGAGTTTTGAGATAGATTTTCTTTAATTCAAACTTGGCTTTAGTATGTATTTTCTCCATATTTAAAGCATGTTTTCCTCATTATTTGCAAGAAAGGCTAGAGATATGGTTTGATGATGATTTTGGTATAAAACTCAAAAGAATATATTTATTATGATGCATGCTGCCTATTTTGGAATGGTTTTAGAATTTTGAATAAGAATAATATGCTTTGGGTTTAAGAAAAACTTAACATTCCATAAATCTTGTATTATCTCTATGGGCAGTAGCTCTTTTTTGAAATTCTGGGATTAGATGAAAATGAATTTTGTAAATTGGTTTATATATTTTAAAAGTAGACATTCTAAGCTTTTCAACGAGATATCATGAGCCTAAATCGGAGTTATATTTTATTTTCTATGAATTTTTTAATTCTCGGGTTAGAAACTAGTAAACTTATTAGTGGTAGTATACCACCCGTCTACCTTAAGTAAACCACCTAATAACCTATGTGCTAATTGTAGATAGTGAACCCAACTTTGCTCACCTTCTAATCCTTGAATGTCTTACAACCTTTCCAAAACCATCCTAAGTGATTTATGAATCTTATTAGAGACTAAAGTAAATAGATTTACACTTAATTCATTTATGGATGTGGTTATATGTTATGCTTTAGTTTTAATTGTCCTTATGCACAACTTAGGATCAAGGGTGTATGCAGCTTGCGTTAATTAAATTTTCAAGATTAAAAGATTGTTGAGAAGCTTGAAAGGTAGGGATTCTATTACTCTTTTGTAAGGTTTTTATGGAATTAAAATTGATTGTTTTACCACAAGATATATGTATCTATGTTGAACTGCTATTATATGAGAATCACATATGGACTATGACATGAACTCGCCCTGTATTGATTAGCGAGGAACATAATGAATTAACATATGTTGTTATAAATTGGAAAGCATGGTTAGGAAAAATTGACTCTATAAATAATGATTAAACATTGAGAAATGGTGAGATGTGGAGAGGGTGGCGGTTACGTCCTTGGGCATGATTACCCTAAAAGGTAAACTAAGGGGAACATGATGACGCTTCCTTGGGTCGAAAGTCCCAGAACACACTATACAGGAATCGACTTGGTGAAGACTCGGGGCTTGATGTCCCCTCACCGAAATACCCTCAAAATGTTTAGAGGGTGGCCAAGCTCGCCCATTTGGGTTTCGATAAATGGAGTGTTACTTTATTTAATGTGGATACCTAGGAATAATGATGAATTGTAATATTTATATATATGTATAAGTGTAAAACTTGGTAATGGTTAACTATGGTATCCACGAGATATGATCATAATAAACCTCATAATCTGGTATATGATGTAAATTAACTAGCCATGCAGTTTTAATGTGGTAATGAATAAAACCTTAAGGTGAGTAATGGTTTTTCCTACTGAGCATGTTGTCACTCATTCCCTTATATTTTCCTTTTTTCAAGACTTATTAAGTGTGAGATGATTACAAGAAAAATAGTTGAGGAAGCTATGTAATTATATTACGTTGGGATGACTTCGAATGCAAAGAATGATCTTCATGATAATGTTAGCATCGATTGTTACTTTCTGTGACCGTATTAAGATTTGTTGAGGGTTGAAATGATGATGATGATAATTGTATATTATTAAAATTTAAGGTGCTACATTAAACTGTGGTTTATTTATTGTTTTATGTTTTATTTTTATTTTGAGAGTTTCTATTCAAGTCCCAGGTAAATTACTTTGATATTTTATCTTTATTTTTTGATTTTCATTTTATTTATTTAAAAACTGTTAACCCTCATATAGGGGTAGTATAGAATTTTTGGTATCAGAGCCTAGGTTCGATTAACCTAGGGAGTGTAGCACCACTTTGTAAATTTGTTTTTGAAATGTTTTTAAAGTTGAATTTTTATTGTCATCATCAAAATAAACCTTAAAATAGATTTATACAGTCTAGAAGAAAAGTATTAATAATATGCACGATCTTAAAGGTTTAGATTGGCAGTCTCAGACTTTTGTTTATTTATCATATATTCAACATAAATAAATATAAAGAGGACAACATTTTATATATGAAAAATAAATAATAAAATTTTAATGATTAAATGTCTCTGAAGCTATTACATCATTTAATCATTAGGGCACCTAGTCTAACAATCTCCCACTTATCCTAAGTGAGTAAATATGACATGTTATGTATACCTGTAGCCTCTATGTACTTCTCAAAGCCCTCGTTGGTAGTGTCTTCATGAAATGATTAGCTATATTGTCCTCGGATGTGATCTTACATATTGCAACATATCCATTCTCTATGAAGTCCTTTGTCACATGATACTTGGATGTATTTGCTTACTCTCTTTGCATAGTGCAACGTTATTAGCTTACCCATGCTAGGAACTATCTCAAGATCTCCAACGAACTTGTAGAGCCACACAGCTTCTTTCGAAGCGTCATTGGCTGCCCCATACTCAACCTCTATCGTTAAATTTAAAATGTAATCTCGCTTGACATTTTTCCAAACAATGGTGCCTTTTCCTAGAATTAACATAGATCTTGAAGTCGATCTTCTTGAATCTAAATAGGATTGAAAATCTAAATTAGCGTATCTAAGAGGTGTTAGATCCTCACTAAAATACATTAGCATATAACGTCTAGTCCTTTTCAAGTACTTAGAAATATGCTTGATTGCAACCAAGCGGTTTGGTTTTAGATCGACTGAAATCGATTCACTATCCCGACCACATAATATATGTCAGGTCATGTACAAAGCATGGCATGCATAAGACTACCTATTGTTGAAGCATAAGACACTTTTTTCATGTATTATCTTTCCTCATCGGTCTTTGGACCACCTCTAGACCTAGATGGTTGCCCACCTTTCTTTGAATTATGCATTGCATACTTCTCAAGAATCTTGTCTATGTAGGTAGCTTGGGATAAAGCCATCATTTTGATCTTTTTGTCTCAAAAGATTTGGATACTCTGGGCATAAATAGCTTCACCTAAGTCTTTCATGTCAAACTACTTAGTCAACCATAATTTGACCGATAACAACGCCCCAACTCATTGCTAATAAGTAGGACGTCATCTACATAGAATAGTAAAAAAATCACTTTTTTATTTTTATTGTGCCTATAACACATGGTTCGTCTATATTTTATTCAAATCCAAAAGTCTTGATTACTTGATCAAATCTAATTTTCTAAGAACGGGAAGTGTGTTTAAGTCCATAAATAGACTTTAGTAGCTTACAGACCATATTCTTTTAACCCTTAGCTTTGAACCAGTCTAGCTATACCATATATATGATCTCATCAAGATAGTCATCCAAAAAGGCCGCCTTGACATTCATTTGTCAATTCTTGTAATCGATAGTAGCAGCAATGGACAAGAGAATGTGAATGGACTTAAGCATGGCTATAGGTAAAAATGTTTCCTCATAGTTGATTCCTTTATTTTGCGTATATCCCTTTGCTACCAATCTAACCTTAGAGGTTTCGACTTTCTTATCTACTCCTTTCTTTCTCTACAATCTCCCAAACTTGACAAGTCTTTATAGACTTCATCTCCATGTTATAGCCTCTGTCTAGAGCTTTGAATTAACATCTTTTATAGGCTTTTTATAAATATAAGGATCCTTGTTATGTTTAATCGGTTCAGCCAAGTAAGCTTCATCCTTGAACATATACCTCTCGGGTTGACGCCTGATCCTCCTACTATGCCAAAGCTCCCTAGGTTGTTGTTCGGCCCATTTTTCTATGTTGATTGGATTTGGTTTCAACTAGAACCCCTAGAGTGATCAAATCACTTGCCATCTCCTCGATTACCACTCTACCATGAGGCTTGAAGTTGTTCATGTAACTTTCCTTAAGGAAAGTTGTTCATGCAACTTTGTTGAAACCACGACTTTATTTTCTTTTAGGTTATAAAAATAATTACCTTTTCTCCTTTTTGGATATCCTACAAACACACACATTTTTGAACATGCTTCCAACTTATTTGTTTCCTTATCTAGGATATGTGCAGGACATCCCCATATATGAATATAGTTTAAGGATGTCTTCCTACCTATCCATAACCCGTAAGGAGTCTTAAGAGTCGATTTTGAAGGCACATTGGCAATTTCGAATAACTCATCATAAACCTAACCATGTCCAATAAAGTCCTAATCTTTTTCTTAGCCATGCCATTCTACTGCAGAGTGCCTGCCGTAGTCAAATTGAATAAAATCTCATTATCTACTAAGTGTCACTACTACAAAATGTGGATTCCACAACGGTTATAAACCATCGTAGAAAAATTTCACGACAGTTAAAAAACCGTCTTGGAAACTTCTGTCATTGAACAAGACCGAGTTTTCACGATGGTTTTTTACCGTCGTGTAATAGAATAATTGACGTGCGAGATCGGTGAGAGTGCTAATTTTTCACGACGGTTTTCTCCAAAAACCTTCGTGGAATCAAGAGATTTCATGATGGTTTTTGATGAAAACCGTCATGGAAGCTCCTCCTTCCATGATGGTTTTCACAAAAAATCGTCGTGGAAGGTGGAGATTCCATGACGGTTTTTGGTAAAAACTATCGTGGAAGCTCTCTTTCCACTGTGGCTTTTTGTGAAAACCGTCGTGGAAGGAGAGCTTCCACGACAAGGTTTGGTGCAAACCATTGTGGAAGCTCCTCCTTCCACGATGATTTTTTATGAAAACCGTCGTGGAAGGAGGAGCTTCCACAATGGTTTTCACCAAAAACCGTCGTGGAAATTTGGTATTTTTCAAAACAAAAATTCTCCCATAATTTCTATTTCCCACGTTATGGTCAATCCCTTGTGTTATCCATTACATCAAGGCCCTAATTACATACAATAATTGTTGTATATTAAAAATTGCATTGTATTTACAAGATCATTTTACATTTGAGCTATTTTGAGCACTTTGTTAATCTACTATGACATGTACCTATCTAAAAAGCATAAACCTATTAACAAATTGTACCCACTCTAATCTAACTTTATGTATATCTGTATGTATATAAAAATATTTTTTTCCTAAGGCTTGTATACCACTTGTAATTATATCCCGCATAAAACGTAGAATAAAAAAACCACATTCTATGTTTCCTTATTGTCTTGGACACTTACATTTAAAATATAACGTTTCGTTCAGTCGGTTTGTGACACCGGTTCCTACTTGAAGCTTCCAATCGTTAAGTGCCCTAATAATGTATCATGTTTAAATAATAAATAAATTAATAGACGATACAATTATGTGAGACTAAAAATAATTAATTTTATAATACAATATTAATACTTACAATCTTGTGACTGATATGAAATCCTCACATGGTGGGTGTCCGAGGGGGTCAAACCAATATATTTGGTCCTCCCATGGCAAAATAAGTCCCAACATCTAATGTTCTCCAACGTTGTATGGTAGAAAGAATAATTTCCCCCTTGGTGCTTCAGCTAATAGGTGGAAGAGTGATGTAGCACGCTCTCTATGATCACTCCGCAGGTCTCTTGTAGCACTTGAAACAATGGCCAGAGATATGAAGCCAAAATTTTGCGCCATGCCTTGAAGTCACAATATTCCACCAAAAAACTACAATTAAAAATATTACAGTGAATTATTTTAAAACACCTTACAACTCTACATATATATTTAAAATACTGAAATAAGGCTAGAGTTATCACCTAAGGTATACGAGGATATAGTTTGACCCGATTTCTTCGAAGCTAATGAAGTCGTAAACGTCTTCATACCCCACATAGATAGGGAAATCATTGCCAGTGACATTTACCAATAACGGGCCTGAATGGTCGACCCATCGCGTATGAAAAAATGTGCATATAGAGCTAACTGCATTAATTCTTAAGGTACTAAAGCGAAGTTAAATGCACGCAGGTGCTCATTAGCAACGATTTGTCCTTGGCGTTGTTGAACCTTAGGTTGTGATTCTCTTGCTTTTAGAGGGATTTTCTTTTTTTGCCGTTTCTTTCCACTTAGATCTTGGGGAACACGGATAGGTGCTCGACTCGTCTTTGTCAATGTGATGACTTCAACTAATCTCTTTGGCCATGAGACAAAGCTTCTTGCTGCTTCACCCACAGTTGTTGCTTCAAGTGTTGGAACAGGCAATTCAGCTGTTCTAACTCTGATGGTAGTAATGCTAACACGCATGTTCTCTTCCTCTAATAGTCGTCTATGAACTGCATCAGTTGGAAGGCTCTCGACCCACACCTTCCCAAGTACAACAAGTGTACACCCACCATTAACTCTATCCTCAACGAAGAGCCTACATTGTTTGGGCCCTTGACGAGGAGGTGACAATTGGACTTCTAGAGTTTCTGGAGCTTCTGGAGCTCCTGGAGCTTCTGCTATAGTACTGGGAGGGTTACAACTAGCTTTGAAGCTGTTTCATTGTAAGATGCTATCATTCATCGACTTAGCATGTCCTTGGGAAATGAGCTCAATCACAAGACTTTGGAGTTCTGTAATCTCCATTGCATCTTTGACATTTGAGAATTCAATTTTGATGATCCTGGTTGAAGGTCGAAGTATTGAGACTGCTTCACATACTTTAATTGACCGCGAACACGTCCTGAATGTTTTAGTTTCCCTAGTGCCCTCAACAAAATGTCATCATTACCGACTGATTGGAAGCTCCCTTGACTTTGTTGCGTTGTGTATTCATCCTGTACAAGAACAACACAACCATGTTATTCAAGCAATCCTTTATGCACCTGTAGTAAAATACAAATTAATTGTTCGTGTTCAGTAGACTTAAAATCAAGTTGAAATCTCTGCTACTTTTGGATTTTTAAATTGGCCATCGGGACCTTGATGTGATTTTACCCACAACTCCTCCCGTGTTGGTTGCACGCTTGTCTTTGCAAACTGTGTTACGCTATGTTAGTAACATAGTAATGTAGCAATAATTGATATATGTAGTTTGAGTTAATTAGTAACGTACTATGGATTACTCGAGCTCTCTATATCCCACTCGGCCAACCATAGAGTAGTATTCATTTTCTGCTTTTATTTTTCTTGCATTTGATGATAGCAGTTGGAAATCACTGGAACATCGATACCTCACAAAAGCTTCCCAATCTTCATCGTTTATGGAGGGGTAGTAGTGTGCTACCGTAGGAGGCCGTTTATATATATTTACATCCTCCTCTGGAATGGAAAGGTATAGTTGTACGAAGGTAACGTAGAGGTCAAATCTGAACCCCTTTGCTAATTCGCCACAAACCTTTAAAGCCCTTTTCCTATACCAATCCTCAACTATGAAAGCTACGTATATCTCTCTCCAAATCACATCTTTTACTTTGTCTAAATCCTTAGACCTCCAATCTTTTGTCCATATTGGAACATGCTCTCGACTAAAGACTCCGATCCAACTGCTTAATTCATGACCGGTGCGCCTTTTGGTTGGCCTTTCGAATCAAAAGTCACTTCAATTCTTAAACCTTTCTTTCTCATCCAATGAATTTTTTTCATTCATATTGCCCTTCGGTCAAAGTCTACTTCTGAATCAAATTTGGTTCGCCTTCATGGCTTACTGCAATTGTTTCCCTTGCTATATTGCGTTGCAGATGAAGTGTAGCCTTCGTATTCCTTCTCGTACTTGTCACTATCGAATTCACGAGACATTATACTATGCAACGTATTCAAAAACTAACATATACATACTAATATTAATCACAAACTACACATATTCACATACTAATATCATGACTTGCACAATTTCACATAATTTTCCTCTAATTGACATATTAACATATTCACCACGAATTACACAATTACTTTCCATCTTCACATATTCACAAGCTTATATATTGACATAATTTCACATAATCAAATCTTAATATATTCACAATTGCACAATTTCAACGACACTTTTCACATATTCATATAATTTCACATAATTACACATATTCAGAAGTTTACACATTTTCACAATTACATATATAATTTCACAAATTGTACATATTCACATAATTTCACATGTTTGATATATTGACATATTCACCACAAATTGCACAATTACTTGTCAGCTTCATATATGCACAATTTCATATATTGACATAATTCTACATAATCAAATATTGATATATTAACATTTATAATTGATTACACGATGAGGGGGGTGCGTGGGGGGAGGGCGAGGTGGGGGGGGGGGCGGGGGACGGGGGGAGCTGAGCTAGGGGCAGGGGGCGGGGGGGAGGGGTGCTGGGCGGAGGCAAGGGGGGCGGGGTGAGCTGGGCTAGGGGCGGGGGGCACTAGGAGGGGGATAGAGGGGGTGTGGGGGGGGGGCTGGGCTAGGGGTGGGGGGGGCTGGGCGGAGGCCAGGGGGGACTAGGTTAGGGGCGGGGGGCTAGACGAAGGGGAGGGGGGGCGGGGGGGGGTTGGGCGGGGGGAGGGGGGCTGGGCTGAGGCAAGGGGGGACCGGGGATGCTGGGGGAGAGGGGGAAGGGGAGAGAAAGAAAGAGGGAAAGGGAAGAGGAGAGAGGGAGAGAGAGAGGGAACTTACCAGAGGTGGGGCGGTGCTGTGGAGATGGTGGTGGCGGAGGAAGTTTTTAATGGGTGTGGGTGTTTTTAGAGAGAGAGAGAAAGACGAATTTGAGATACAGAGTGAGGAATGGGTTTTTAGAGAGAGAGAGAAAGAGGGATTTAAGATAGAGAGTGAAGAATGGGCGTGCATATAATGAGTGTGGGTGGCACGGATTTCAAAAACTTAAAGCAAAATATAGAGGGACTCCAATAGCTACCACAATAGTTTCTGCAAGAAACCGTCGTGGTAGCTCTAACCTACCACGATGGTTTCTTGCAGAAACAGCCGTGGTATGTCTACCACGACAGTTTCTTCATGAAACCGTCGTGGTAGCTCTACGTGTAATTTGCATTTTTGTGCAATTTGTCTTGCAAAAAAAAAGGTGTAATGGATACGTATTGACGAACCAATGAAAAAAAAAGTTAAATGATGAGAACCACCATATGTTACTTATGGACCAATGATAGAGAACTTAGGTCCTCTCTTTGCAAAACCTTCTCCCACTCAATATTTAGAATTCAAGATTTTATGTTAACATGCATGAACAATTTTTAATGAGCGGCACTCCTGATTCTACATGACATGTTATCAACATACATAGAAAAACATATTATAATGCAAACAAGCAACACAACAAGCAAAACTACAAGCAATATAACAAATAACTTTAATATTATAGTTCCACCCAAGAGAAAAGAAAATAAAGATTACAAAAATTAATCAAAACATTTTATTGATTCTTCATCTTGCATCTTCTAGTAGTATCCTTCTTCAAGTAATGTCCGTCTTTAATTTCAATCTCATATAAATCAAATTTTATTCTATGATTATCATAAAATCTTGTTTATTTTTCTCAAAATTGTTCCACAAAAGAAAAACCTCATATAAATAACAAAAAATGGATTTCTACCACCTTGCAGTCAACCGAACTATATATATCACGGTCGACCGCATCGTCGCAGTCTAGAACCCAAGAAGCTTTTTTCTTCATTATTTTTATAGTTTTAATTTTTAATAACAATTCAAAAACTCAAGAAAATTTTATAAACATAAAATAAATAGTCCAGCAATCAATTCCATCTTTTAGATTCGTCTTTTCTTCAAATAATTATTTTAATATAAATTTACAAACCAAGATTAAAATAATAAACCCTAGATGATGATGATAGAAGGACATCTAATTACATAAAAAACCTAAATGCATATTCTAACCTCTAAGGAACTATAACTGTCAAAATTAATTAATTAATATAATAATTAAAATAGAAATTTAATTAACAATAATTAATTAATAAACATTCACCATATAATCTTATGACAACTTATAATTATATAAAAATCCTAGAGTGTTAACTCTCTAAAAATATAATTCAAGCATATGAGAGATTAAAATCATATCATTTATGTAAATAGTATGATCACAAACCTGTAAAAACTTTATAAAACCATGGCATTATTACCAATTGTTGGAGAACAATTACATAGCGGAATTTTAAAATTTTTTAATTAAAATATTTTTCAAAAGCAAGTTACACATGCTATGCATGTAAATTAATAAAAGATCTTTTGTACCTCTTAGTAGACTAAAAAACTATAGCAACTGTAACTAGAGAAATCTACTAGAAGAGTCTCAACCAACTAATCTTCCTTGCTATTATCTTTCTATGATTGGAATGCGGGTAGTCGAACGTCATTCAGTTTTTCCTCAACTAACCTCTCCTTCCAACCATTTAAGAGAAACCAAGAGCTAAGGTTCAGATGTTGAACAATAGACCTATGAGAGTTTCAGAGTTTCTCTCTCTAGAATATTTTCTCTCTAAACTTCTCAAGTGATCTAAGAAACAATAGAAAATGATTCCCTTTATATAGTGGTCAGATTGGAGTTAGTCCTTTTTAGATTTAGCCTCAAAATATAAGTTTGGATCAACTTCTGAGTAAAACATGTAAAGCACATGATCCCTGTGTTCGAAAAATAGTACGTAACAAAAATTTCAAAATTTTTATACTAAAGTATTTTCCAAAACATAAGTTTAACTTGCTATATGTACAAGTTAACTATATCTTACTAACCTTTTTTGTTGAAAAGCTCCTACAATCGATGAAGAGAAAGGCATTCCACAAGAGCCTCAACCAATAGGTCTTCTTTGCTATTCTCTATTCACGATCGAAGTGCGTATGGGCACACAACGTACAACTCTTCCCTAGTAACTCTCCTTACAACCAATTGAAAAAACCCAAAACTAAGGTTCGTGATTTGTAAACAATAGCTCTTAGGGGAGTTTCAGAGACTCACAGATGGAGTGCTCACTCTAGATTTCTCAACTAATTTAAATAACTTATGAGTCCACTCCCTATTTATAAAGGTTGGCCTAGGGGTTAGTCCTTATTAGATAAGGCCTCAAAAGTTCGAATCTAGATCAATATCTAATAAAATATCATAAAAATGTGCAATCAAATAATTGTTTGGTCAACAGGCCAAACTAATAGATCGGCTTGTCGAACTTACTCCATCTACAGGCTGAACCTAAAGATCGGCCTGTCGAACTTACGATAAATGATCACTGTGAATCTTTATTTCCCACTCAAGATTCTTAGTATAAAGCCTTAGTTTTAAGTTAAATAGCCCACTAAAAAAGTTATCTAATTAAAACAGTCATATCTAGATAATCTTTAGGAAAATAAATATTCTTGATAATTCAACAAGTTTGTCTTGAACTAATTTACACAAAATTAATTCAACCGAAAATTAGACATGAATTATCTGATCTTATCAAATTTTATCCAATTGGATAATTTAACATAAGTCACAAATTTATTGAAAAAGCACATCGTATCATTATATGATTTTTATGGGCTAGCAAAGGAGACCTGATGGACCTTTATAGTTCAAGCTCCCGATAATTATGAAACCCAATATCCTAGATATACATTTCATAATTATCAACTCTAACGCTACTCCACTAAAACCTTAGAGCTATACTCTTGAACTATATAGAATTACAAAGCCCGAATAGCTAAGTCTCCATGACATATCACAATTTGTCGTATCCTTATAGGATTATCCATAATTGACTCAGGGATAAATTCTATCTTACTTTTCTGATTATTTTTATCTTACGTTAAATTATCTCACCATCGAAAATCTTACCATCCCATGACAGTGTACCATTTGATTACACCTATGTATCCAAATGGTTGAGCACTTCAGATTTCTAATTACAGGATAAAGCATATAAGAGGATATCAATAACTCCTAATGAGGAGCTATGGTTTCCTTATCTATTAATAACAAGTCTACGCTATCAAGAGTCATGCCTCCAATATACCAACATGCATACCAACATAAAAATAAGGATGTCACCCTTTGGTACATCAAAAGACATAAGTTAATAAAACGGGCCCACTATTCATCTCAAGATTAAGATACAACACGTATGATTGTTTAAAGTGAATTGATTCGTTGAGACAGAATTATTAATCTAAATCAAATACACTTTATGTCTTTATCCAAAACGTCATCACCTATGACAATGCACCAATGTTTCTATTCACGCAGTCCACCTCCGATGGCCAAGACAAACTAGCTCTCGTTAAGGATAAAGACAATATAACAATCTTTGCATGAATAAAGCACCTAACTTTATTCCCTCTATTGCAGATCTTATAATTTAGACCATCACCTTTAGAATCATGCCTGATTCTAAAGGCTTAGATTGACAATCTTAGACTTTTGTTTGCTTATCATACATTCAACAAATATCAACATAAAAAAGACAACAATTTGGTATGTGAATAATAAATAAATTCTTTATTGATAAAAATATCTCTAAAAATATATTATATTTTTACTCCTTAGGGCATACATGTCTAACAATCTCCCACTTATACTAAGTGAGTAAACACTACAAGAAAATATTGATTACACGACATTTATTTCACGACCGTTTCACAAAAACCATCGTGTAAAGGGCAAAAATGTGTGGCAAGTTACGCCCATGAAAACGAAGACCGCGTGGTAAGGTGTGAAGATACCACGATGATTTTTTGAAAAACCGTCGTGGTAACTTGTATCTACCACGACGGTTTTTGAAGAAAACCGTCGTGTTAGCCCTATTCTTCCACGACGGTTTTCTCAGAAAACCGTCGTGGTAGCTCTCCAAGGCCATAAATAATGGGAAGGCAGAATTTGGATCTACCACGACAGTTTTTGGAGAAAACCGTCGTGGAAGATTAGGGCTACCACGACGGTTTTTTCCAAAAACCGTCGTGGAAGATTAGGGCTACCACGACGGTTTTTTCCAAAAACCGTCGTGGTAGCTTATAT
>CAMOHE010048314.1:0-124671 GCA_946598075.1 Artocarpus hirsutus
AATTGTAAGTATTGGTTTGCTGGAGATATGTGGACCTATTTCAACAACGTGCACATCAATATTACATATCCGTTCTAATGATAATACATATAGCCATACTTTGGGATTACTTTTCTAAAATGTTTTATATTGTGCTACTTGTGTTATAGCCAATATATATGAGCCTATTGGAGCAAACGAGCAGACTATCTAGTTGCATCCTCATTCTCTTGATATTACATACAGTTGTTTCCAAATACATATTACTATTATAAGACACTTTATTACAATTTTGTTGTCTTATTGCTTCTCAAAGTTTTATATTTCTCTGCATCAACTTTTATTACTATGTATTTACCTCTCCTCCTTTAAACTCACTATAATATTATCAGGGAGCTTGGGAAAGTCACTGTAGCATGGGCAAGTGCAGCGCAAATCCCAAACAGCGCCTAAGAACGTCCCTACAGTATTTCTAAATGGCCCTTTCTATACAGACTTATGCAAATTTTAACCATGTGTTGGAAAAATTTGTTCGGTGGCGTAGCAAAAGTTTTAAATATTTTTATTCAATTGCTAGGAAACTAACTCATGTTACTATAATTATAAATTATGTCTGATTTTTAAACCTTGTTCTTGAAGACAATAGCACTTCTGATTGAATAATATTTAACTCTGAAGGGACTTCAACCACATTTGGCCTTCAATGCTATTTTCTTCCTTAAAAAGGTGCCTATCGGTCAATTTTTGTCGGTTTTTGGCCTGTCATTTTTCAAAGACGACGGTCAGTTTTAAGAAAGCATAATCAAGAAATTGATCGCATAGACGAAGAGTCTACCAACTTTCGACAGACAATGGTAGGTTCTGTAGTGTCGGCTTCGGTCAGTTTTTAACTAGTGTAACAAGCCAAGATACTGAAAATTTGAAGAGTGATATGTGAGTGCGAAGTATGGTGAGGCCTGTGAGGATCTGTTCGTTATTATTATTATTATTATTATTATTATTATTATTATTATATGTATTTTAAATGTAACATGCAATACTAGGGTGTTTGACAAACTCAGTTCCAACTCATCAGTTCCAACTCAAACATGCTATAGTGTAAAACAAAAGTATGCTACAATACAAAGCTCTCACATGTTATAGTATTTTTAGTTCTAACTCTTAGTCTTATTTCATTTCTCAAAACACCCTATAATATGTATATTGCACAAGTTTTGGAGAGGGTTGGTCAGTCAGTCGGTTACTGACAAACCAAAAGATGGCTTCCGATAGCCAGTCGCTAGAAACTTATAGGCAGTTAGTTTGCGACTGACTTGGTTGATTTTTGCCTCTAAATCAATTTTTGTCGATTTGACGGTTAGTTTTGGTCGGTTTCGGTTTTTCAGTATTTTTTTTTTGAGAATAACCTTATTTTCTTATATCGTAATGTATGTGGACACAACACAATAAACGTCTTACATAGCTTCACACCTTGCAACAACTTAAGTGCACTAAGAACAATTGATGAAAGAATAAGCAACTATTCTTCCTCTCTGAAAAACACTTTTAGATAGTATAAGAATAAATGAAGACCGAAGCCCTCTGTTTTCAGAGTTCGTTGGAGTCAGAAGTCTATAGAAAATAAAGATAAAATCTACCCACTATCTCTATCTTGTCACACGGTACCCATCTCTTTGAGCTTGGTTTGCTCAATCTAGCGCTTTTGATTGTTGGAGCAGTGAGACAGATGCACTTAATGTGTATAAAGCTGTGTTAAATTCAAATCCTCCAGCTTAGGAGTCTAATGTTGTTGAAGAAATTCGAGATGCCATTTCTCAAGCTAATAGTGGCAACGTTTTAGTATGTCTCTTGCAAAAGGAATGTCATAGCCTACTTTTTAGCTAGCTCTATTATTTCTAATTTTGGTAAGTTTCGATAGGTAGATTGTCTGTTAAAGTGTATCCCTTTTTTCGTAAAAGCAAACTCTGTCTATTGAATGATTTCTTTTTTTTTTTTTTTGAATGCCTATTGAATGAATTTTGAGTTTCCCTTTAAAAAATAATTCATTATTTTATCTTGCAAAACAATTTTTCTTCTTTTTAAAAGAAAATATTGGAAAACAATATTTCTTCTTAAAAAATACAAAAATTCCTCCTTAACTAACCTTAAAATCTTATATAGTTAACCTTATAGTATTATGTTCTTTAAACTTAAAAACGTAATATTTGTTCTCTTTTAAACTTCAAAACTTAACATTTATTCCTTCAATATACGAAATATTAACAAAAAACACTTAATTATGATTTTGAGCATAAATGACATAATATTTACACAAATAATGGGATTGTTAAACGATTTAGTGAACCATTAAATTATTAACTTATCTTGGTGTAGTCACATGAAAGCGAAAAAAGAGCTTATTTATAAAAAAGTTTTTAAAGATTTTTTAGTTTATATTTTTAACAATTATATCTTTTAAGTTATATCAAATTTTTAAATTTATATTAGCTTTATATATGATAGACTTATCAAAATATTCCTAAATTATATACTAGATTTTATCAAAAGTTTTAACAAAAGACGTTTTTTTTTGTTAATATTTCATAATTCAAAAGAATGTATGTTACATTTTGAAATTTGAAGACAGTATTAGAAGGACTATAGTTGATGGAAAATTTTGGGGCCGTTTGATATTGTTTTAAAATAGGTGAAAATATTTTTGTTTTAAAAAATAAAAATTTTTTAAGAATTATGCTGAAAGTATTTTTAAAATTTTTGTCTTGAAAAATATGCAAAAATATTTTTAAAAATTCTTAGAACAAAAACAAACAGGTATTTGTAATTAATTCAAAAGAAAAATAATTTATTGAAAAAAAAAGGTAAAAAAATGGAGACGAGGTCGTGCACTCAAATACGTCCTCCCGCCACGCAACCACTGCCAAGTGCCAACAGTTTCTTATTTATTTTTAATTTCTTATATTTCTTCTCAAACTTTAGCTTACCCAAGTTCATTATCTTTTGGAGACCCGAAAACTCATGGCTCTAACCACCGCACGGGCTTTCCACGCTCCGTCCCTCTCTTTCCCTTCGTCTCCGTCGCTCCGTTCCCAGCCTCCCCCTCTCGAGCTTCCAAAACCTTACGCTCTGTCCCTCTCCGTCGCCGCACCTTCCGCAAAGCCAGTCACGCGTGTCGTAGGCCTTAGACGACATGTCGTCGCGAGAGCGGCGGTTTCCGATTTCGGCCCAAGCATCGGGGAGGTTCTCGGCGATGTTAGGATCTTCACTGCCGACGGCGAGCCCGTCGTGTTTAAGGATCTCTGGGACCAAAACGAGGTTAAGATTCTCATCTCAAGTGTTTATCTCTAGATTGTTCTTTCTCATTTTGGCAAAATACTACTAATTACAGTCGAACGACTCAATAATTCGGTCGTCTAATTTAATGATGCATTTAACTATAGTGGAAATTTAAATTTTTGGCCTTTTGTTTGATAATAAAGATTATTGTGGGAGAAAATGTTTCAAAGCTTTTTTTTTTTTTTTTTTTTTTTTTTTTTTTTTTTCCTATTCCTACGTCACAAAGTCATAGTTTCCTGCATAAAGAAAAATTTCAAAAAAAAATAAAATAATAAATAGTGGCTTTAACATACAAATGAGTAAGATGGGTTAATGTGGTGTTTTATTTACTCAATATATATACACACACACATGAGTGTGGTTTAAATGATTAAGTTTTCGATAAATACTATTATTATAACTGTATAATAAGCATTAAATGGTTGTAATAAATTAGAAATATGATAAAAAAATTATGATAATTAATGAAATTAAATTTTTATACACCACGTCATTAATTATTGTTAAAATATATCTTTATTAGAAATATAATTTTTGGAAACATACCAATAGAAAACAATATCATATATCTATATATATATATATATATATATATATATATCATCTCAACTGAGGCTCATATTATTAAGGAGTAGAAAAAAAAAAATAACCACCTCAAAACAATTAAGTGAATCTGTAAAAAGGTAAACCAATATAGTCCCTGTTGACATAAAAATCCAAGGAACTAGGACAACGAGACCAACACATCCTATTACCATTAATGATCCCAAGATTAGCAAGCTTGTCATTACACTCGTTAGCTTCTCAAAACACATGGGAACATCGAAACTGCATCATCTGGGAGGAAGAAAGAGCAATGCTTTAGTTATTACACAGCCTCTAGATGAACCTTCTAAGACTTGGAGCTCAAGAGAGAAGTGATCACAGAAGAATCACTGTCAAACCATAACTTATCACAACCATTCTCGTGCAGTGGAAATAGCATTCAATCACAGGCTACATTTCAGCTTCAAAAGAAGTACTTTCTCCAAGGAAAAAGTTGAAACAGCCGCGAACAATTCCTGAAACCTCCACCACAAGCAGTCACACCAGGAGTGCCTTATCTAAACCGTCAGTGTTGACCTTTACTTAATCTAAAGGAGGAGTAATCTAGAAAACAAGAACCCTAGGACTGCGAGGCAAAATCGAACAAACATGTAACTTATATAGAATGCATGTCTCAGAAGCTGAATTGTACAAATAACCATACTTGAAAGGCCTAGACTACCTAATATAGCTGAGAACATAGGTGCAAGCAGCAACCAGTGCACACCATCCCCTTCGAAATGCACCTCATTCCTAAGGTCCCATATGAACAAACAAGCAGCCATAAAAGCGAGAATCCAAAGTTTCTTGACTAGAGGACTATAGTTAGCTCTCTAGATACAGTGCCTCACCAATGCCACTTCTGCAAAAAACTTTTTGGTAAAAAATGCAACGTATTATAATACATGTATGTATTATGTATATTGGTGTATAGATGTAATATATGTATATCAGTATTTATCGAGAAATGCACGTATGTCAGTATGTCTATAACTGTAGATATATATGCACAAACATCATTTTATATAGCAATAAAATGCAAACTTCCTTTTTTTTTTAATTGAAATGCTCAGTTCTACCAGACGTTTTCAAAAATGCTACACTTATTCTTTATATTTTACAAACCTTGTAAAAAAATTTTATCCTTTGAAATTGACAAATCGTGTTAAAAACTAACTCTTTGGGAAGTAACAAGTAGTGTTAAGAACTTTTTTTTTTTTTTTTTCTCTGAGTAGGTTTTTAACACAATTTGTAAAACGTAAGATATAGATGCAACACTTCTAACACTTTGGAGTAATTCGTTCTGTTGTTTTTTGTTCCAGGGAATAGCTGTTGTTGCTTTATTGAGACACTTTGGTTGTTTTTGCTGGTAAATAATATGTACAAGGAGCTTTTTAGTGTCGGTTTCGTCTGAATTGTTGTAATTTTTTGCCACTTATCGCTTCTTGCGGTTGCTTCTAGTTGGGAGCTTGCTTCAGCTCTGAAAGAAGCAAAAGAAAGATTTGATTCAGCTGGTGTAAAGCTAGTTGCAGTTGGTGTTGGTACTCCAGATAAAGCTCGTATTCTCGGAGAAAGAGTTTGTTTTCTATTTCCTCCCCTTTTGGTTCATTAGTTAGAGCTGCAGCTCAAAAAATTCAATTAAATATCCTTGCTCTGTAGAAGCCTATGATGATAGTTTTAACAGCATCTTCAGTATCAAAATTGAATGTGTAATGAATGTCATGTTTGTTAGATAGTCATATGTTTGGCATCTAAAGATGGAAAGCGTGTAGTCGTAGATGGTCACCCACTATCATGTCATGTGGCGTACTTATTTAAAGTATAATTCAGCTACTAAAGCTGTTGCATGATTGATGTTCATGTTTTTGGCTGCTTGATGACCATGATATGTTTCAAAAGGTTCTGTTTAACAAGAACCCTTGATTTGAACAATTAGAGAATGGAAATCAATAAGGTCAAGTCTGTCAGACATGATGTCATATTTTGGAATCAAAATCTGTTGCCTACATTTTTGTTGTCTCATTTGCTGTCTTTTTAGTTAAAGATGTACCTCCTTAAAATTTTGAACAACAGAGACTACGAAAGTTGCCATTTACGATGTTCACTTACCATAAACTGATCAGCTTCTTTTTCAACTCCTTATTGCTGTCAATGTCATTATAAGTGTTGACTTATCTTTTCAATATCTTCATCTTTCTCTCTTTCCTTCTTTCCTACTTAAGCCTTTTTTTTTTTGTTGTGGGGGGTGGGGGGGTTTAGACTCTCTCATCAAATCTAGATAGGTAGCTATTCAAATGAGAGAAGACTTGGAGGCTCTCTCATAATACCAACTAGAATCACATATATCGCGCAAACACAATCTGGCTATAAAAATCTCCCCTCTAGTTTACTTTAGAGATTTGCTCGGAGGGGTAGTGGTCCGGTTCAGTCTTTCCTTTGATGGGAGAGTCTTACCAAATTCCTTTGGGGAAAAAAACTTGTCTGAAGAAAAGATGGTTTATATTGTGTTTTGGTACTTAGCACAGTTTGCTGTACTGTTTTCTCATTTGTCTTGTTTTTGTATATCTGTTCTGAGCCAAAAAGAATTTAGAAAAGAAAAGAAAAGAGAGTTACAAGCTTTGCGGAGTTCTTTTCTACTCCTTCGTGCTTCATCATTTCATAGTAAACACCGTGAATATCAACTTTCTTAGTATTGTCAATCTTTAATTGGAGGGACAACAAATACGACAGTAAAAAGAGGACAACAAATTTGAACTCGGCCCTAATTCCTTTTAAAATAAGCATGCCGCAGAACATGATTGTGGTTCATTATCCATGTTACATGCTTTAAAATTGGACGGATGGGAAGTGTGATGGATTACTACGAACTGCACTTATATTTGGATAAAGCAATGTTGAAAGGTATTTTGAATTTGGGTTATATCTTATTTTTATCAATGACGTTGATTCATTTTCTCCCTTTGTTTCATGTGTAGTTGCCATTTCCAATGGATTGCCTTTATGCTGATCCCGATCGCAAGGTAGTGCTTCTGTTTAATTACTATAACTTTTTTTTTCCCTATTAGTTATTGGATATCTTGCTTGTTTAAAAAAATTCAAACGATGGATGACACTTTCTTTTAGGCATATGATACTCTGGGCTTGTACTACGGATTAGGCCGTACATTCTTCAATCCGGCCAGTGTAAGATTTGTTTTTTTCCTCTTCATTTTGAAATCTTATGCTTCGTGAGTGTCTACAGAAGGGTGTGTTTTGAATGATCGATTACATACTATTGTTAAAACTTATGTTATGACAGGCTAAGGTATTTTCTAGATTTGAAGCTCTGCAGAAAGCTATGAAGAACTATACCATTGAAGCGACCCCAGATGATCGAAGTAGTGTGTTACAACAGGTCTGATCTTGTTCATTCCAGCACTTCAGGCACCATATTAGCATTACTTTTGATCTTCAATATCAAATTATCAATTTAGTATCTTGATTTGCTTCTTCAATATCACAAATATTGTTCTTATATTTGAGCATTTTCTTTCATATGAATCAGGGTGGAATGTTTGTCTTTAAAGGTAAGCAATTGTTATATGCAAGGAAAGATGAGGGCACAGGTGACCATGCTCCATTAAACGACATCTTCGACGTTTGTTGCAAGGTTCCCATCTCTTGAAACTCTACGCCGTTACTATCTTTCTGGTAATTAGCATGTCTAAACTGTTCTAAGCTAGTTGGGCGTCTATATGAATTGCTAAGAGTTTTATGGATTGTATGTCTCATTTCATCGTTGTAGGTTTTGCAGGGTCACCTGTCTTTACATCTGTAAAATATGTGTTTATATATATATATATATAAATATATATATATTATATATATAGATAAAAAAAGGGCTAGAAGAAGGCTGTTTGCTAATGTCATGTAAATTGCAAAACACGAAGAAGGGAAATTAATTTTACCTCAACTAAATATATGGATTGTAGTTATTAGTTTTAGTTGCTTGTTTTGACGCATCCGAATCCAAGCTAAACCAAGCATATTATTGTCCTGGGAAATTTAAGTAAATAGAATTTTTACATGAAATAAAAATAGGCTTTAGAAATATTTACAGCAAATAACAATAAATAGAAAATTGACTTGGTAATTGATTTTTTTTTACTTGTAGGAAAAAGATTTTTTATCTAGTAAATTTTTTATACTACAAATATTTTCAAAACCTATTGTTTACTTGCAATTAGTTTTGTAAAAGTGTTATTTACTACAATTTCTATATTTTTGTGTCACTCTTTTTGTTTGTTTGTCTGTTGCTGTTTTTGTTGTTGTTCTTCTTCGACAATTCTTCTGGCATGTTTTGTATTTGGAGCAACCAACAGAATTCTTAATCATCCCCAGTAGATTCAAGTGATCATAATCAATAAAGAAACTGTGGGGAATGCCCTTTCGGGAGACGTATAAAATTGTCGACTTTTTTTGGTTATATCCTCGTAAGTCTATGGTGATTTACTTAGTAAATTGATGAGTCATTTTTTATTAAGCCGATCATTTAGTGAAACATGAAACATGATTTTTAAAAAATGTGGACATCTTATGAGAAGGTGGTTTAAAGTTCTAATCATTTGTCCATATACCTAATGAATTTTAAGTTTATGGTCTCTTAGTTCATAAGTTGAAATATGATGAATATAAAGGATGTTATCTCCTTGTTAGGTTATTTGTCATCCGGACTTCAAAAAGAAAATCTAGAAAATCCAGCAACTTAAAAACCCAGAATGAAGTCTTTAAGATAGAATTACAAATGCTAAAAGAAAATAAAGTTTTTGAAATAAAAGAAATATTTTTAGAATTATTTTCAGACAAAGATCTTCTAAATAAAGTAAGAAAACTTCCTGGAGCTATTCAAGAAGTAATTTTAGAAAAAGCAAAACATAGTGGTTACAAAATAGAGATGGAATTACTTTTTTATTTTTCAGAATATCTCAAAAATATAGAAGGAATATTGGTAACATTTATTATCCTTAAGCTAGTAGCAGAAACAAAGAAGTTTGAGCATATTGTTATCAGGGACAGAATCATCAATACAGCAATATTGTTCGATTATGGTCTAATCTCATAATTACTTATTGAAGACTCAAAAGTTCCAACAGAGTTTCCTCTAGTTCTTTTTCAAGTCTTTAAAAAATATTCTAAATAAGGAAAGTTTGTTTTAGTGAAGATTGAAGCGGTTCCAGCTGAATGGATTAAAGAAGAAGACGGGTTTGTAGAATTGATCCTAGCCTACAATAGAGTTTTAATTAGTAGCATCACTCAAGAAAGACCGCAATTCTATGATATTGAGATAACCATCACCAGCTGTAGCCAATACCTTAGGAGAAAACACAAGCTTACAGCTACAGATCTCAGTAATTATAGAGGCTCCATAGATTCAGTTTTTGACAAGTGGAACTCCCCCAACAAAGCACAAAGCACATGTGATCACAGCCACCAGCCTTTATCAGATTCTAGTCCAGTCTAAAATAATCAAAATAACCTACGTGTCTGAAGTGGTAACCTATGTGTCCGAAGTGGAAACAATTGGCTAATGCATAGAAGCTTTCGAATATTACAGAACTAAAGAAGAAGACGGCCAAATAGAGGATAGCAAAACAATAGGTCCAGAAGACCTGATAGACGACAAATACTATCGTAAGCACTTATGACAGCAAAACTCAGATGGAGCAAAAAGGAGTTAAAGCCACAGAGGATAAGGCTTAATAAAGATTCCTCTTATCCGTTGAGTCAGTCTATACTTTCAAGTTTGGATTTCTCTTATCCATTGAGTCAGTCTATACCATAAAGCTTGGATTCCTCTTATCTATTAAGTCAGCTTGTACCATAGAGTTTTAAGTTAGATGCGATGATTCAACCAAAGGCAGCAGTCCATGTGCTATATCTAACAAAGCGTCTATCAAAGTGGGAATCTGGCCCAGGGACCATGTGGCTTATTTGTTAAAAAACTATGTTCAATCTCAGTGATCAAGTCCGTCCTTGTGTCTATAAATAGAAAAAGCTTTCTTTGTTTTAACAATCAAGAAAGAGAGAAAAAAGAAGAAGCAATTGAGTGAGAAGAGAGACCGAGAAAGAAGAATAGCATACCCTCATTAATTATTAGAAGTATTAAAAGGAGCTCATAAGCAGCTAAACATAGAATTAAGAATCGATCTAAATTGAAAAAATGCAAATGCAGTCTTAGAAAACATTGAGAGACTTATAAAAAAACTACATAATATACTAGAAGAAATAACAAAAGAACTAAAACTATGTTGACTATAGAAAAAATCTATGAAATCTAAGACTAGTAGATTTAGTAAACAAACAAATAATTAAAGAGCTAAAGAAAAATCTAGAGGAAGTATTGTAAGCTCTGGAAGCAAATTACCAAAAAAAATAAAGAAGAATTAGGAATAGAATTTGTTAATCCTATAGAACTAGATAATACCAAAAGAATAATAAATAATTTTGTAAATACTTTAAACCAATTTATTAGAGAAAAGAGTTCTAGTGACCAATGAATTTCAATCCTTGAATAGATGTTCTTAGAGAACAACAGAGATATTCGAAAGAATTATTAGGAAAAATACAAAGACTAAGAGATGAAATGTATGAAATAATAGGTCAGATAAATGAAGCTTAGAATAATCAACAATCTAAGTGGACCATATACAATTTATTAAAAATAGAAAGAGATAAGCTCTTAGAAATGAAAAGGGATCTTGATATTAGAATTAATTGGGGATACAGAATAAGTGAAAGAAATAAATAGGTAGAAAAATCTTATCAGACTACAAATTTTAGTGAATTTGGAGATGATGTTGTTCATGATTAAATAAGTCTTTAATCGGTATATTATTAGAATTAGTCTAAGATATAAGTGATAGAGAAATTCCGCTTAAGTCTCTAAAGTGTGGGTATGTTAGATTAGATTTGTTTCTTTAGAAAAGGAAACGCCCCTTTTAGTATCAGAGCTAGATTCAAACAACATATGCGAAATATTGATTGCTTAAATTTAGCTATAACCAAATTATTTAATAGAAAAAATACAGTAAATTAGTAGAGTATTTTATGTTACATGCCTACAAATGACTACAAACATATAATCCATTCTAAAAACCAACATCTTAAAAGTATAAGTGATATGATCACTCGTTTAGCTAAACGTGTGAAAATAAAGCATAATAACATTTATAGTGTTATAGGAAAGATAAAGTAAAGATTCAAACAATCTTAAAGAATATGGATAATATAAAATCCCAAATTAGCTTAGGACAACAATAAATCATTACAACCTAGAAAAAGATAGATAATCAAAAATATTCGAGCAAAGAAGATATTAGAGAATTAATAACAGCCATGAACTTATCTCAACCCAAGAAAATAGAACTAGAAGCCCATAGCTTATTAGAAGAAGCAAAGAATAAATTAAAAGAAATAGAAGTTTACAGTAAAGAAATTCAAAATATTTAGATCCAATTAAAAAAAGCATTATTAAGAACATAGTGTTAGGATGAATGAGTACAAACTTTTAAATCAAAAGGAATTAAAATGATACCTGCAACAAAAATATCAGGAGAAGATTTAATAGGAACAGAATGAGACTTACAAAAATTAAAAAAGGATTAGAATTAATCTCAGAAACTAGTCAGATATATGAAAATAGTAAAGGAGAGGTCAGCATAAGATTTGGTAATTATAATAGAACAACTACCTCAAGAAGAAGAAAAAGAAGAAGAAGAAGAATATAAGTATGAATAGTTTAGAAGGAACTTCCTCCGTTTCTGAAGAAGATATGCAGGAAGAAATATTTGCTTGGAAAATTAAAAACTTAGAGGAACTATTGGTGGATGAATCAAAAACAGATAAGAAAATGAAGAGAGAGCACTTTACTGAAACCTGAAATACTATGACCAACCAACCCTATAAAGAAGCATCAGTATATCCTAGAGAAAGTATGGAAGGTAAAAATAAATATACAGGAAAAAAATTTAAATTTAAAAAAATTGCCAAAGCCCAAAACAATCAGCCAAGAAGGGTATCTCTTAGAATTAAATTGTGACCCTCAACTCTGGTCATTAGTAATTGAACAATGGGCGAACAGTTCAGTATTAGCCTTTCATGATGCTAATAGCATATCAGAATTTATAGACGCTCAAAAAAGGTGGAAATGGTGTGAAGCAGCTTAGGAAGTCTAGTTAGCATCATCTAAATAGATATAAGCAAAAATATCTAGTAGAATATAATACCAGGATAGCCGTAGGACTAAATATTCATAATTTTGTAAACTTAATCAAAGAATTAGTATCAGCAAGTTTTGGAGAAAAAAGATCAATTTAAACAAAATATATCTGCCAGATAATTAGAACAATTAACCTGTCATAATCTTAAAGACATTGTTAGTTTTAGCCAAAGATACTTAGAATTAGCAACAAAAGCAGGATTAAGTTATGATTTGGGAATAGCTCAAATATATATGCTAAAGATTCCAGGAAGAGTAGGAGAGAAAATATTACGAGATTGGAATGCAAATGTAACTTCAAAAAACGCCTTCCTATGGTTTGATTTCTTCTTATAATTTTATCTGATACTTTTAGATTTTTAAATTGTGATGAGATTTCATCTAAGTTGGAGAAATCTTTTTGTTCTATTTTTTTCGAACCTACTTAATTTTTCTGATATTTTGTGCTATTATGATGGCGTCTGATGCTGACTGTGGTTTATAGGAACTTTTTCCTTCTACCTTGAAAGCATATTTTTGGGTGTTTTTTAAAGCTATATTTTCCTCATTCATCCTAACACTATGTTCTTAATTTCTTTAATGCTTCTTTTAATTGTATCTGAATATCTTGAGTTCCTTTAGTGTAAATTCTTATTTCTTTTAATTTATTATTTGCTTCTTCTAATAATCTATGGGCTTCTAGTTCTATTTTCTTGGGTTGAGATAAGTTGATGGCTGTTATTAATTCTCTAATACCTTCTTTGCTCGAATATTTTTTATTATATCTTTTTCTTAGTTGTAATAATTTTTTATTGTCCTAAGCTAATTTGAGATTTTATGTACTCCATATCTTCTAAGATTGTTTGAATCTTTACATTATCTTTTCTATCTAAGTTATGAAAATTTTCTATAAAACTATAAAAAGTATTGTGCTTTCTTTTCAAACTTTCAACTAAACTAATGATCATATCACTTATTCCGTTAAGATGTTGGTTTTCAAATTAGATTATATGTTTGTAGTAGATAAAGTCTGTACTCTGACCTTAGAGAGAGAAACAATTTTGTGAAAAATGAATTGTAATTCTCATTAATTGATCGGGCTTATATACAACTTAACTTACTAACAGGAAACAGTTACAGAGCTATACAACTTGCTACAAAACCAAGCAACTAACTTGCTGACTCAACATTTGTAATGCTACTAGTAACTAACTGTGAAATATTCTTAACAGTAGTCATTTATAAGCATGTAATATAAAATACTTTGCTGATCGATTATACTTTTCCTACTAGGTAGTTTGGTTATAACTAAATCTAAATAATCTATATTTCTCATATGTTTGAATTTGGCTCTGATACCAAAGGAATGTTTCCTTTCCTAAAAAAACAAATCTAATCTAGTGTACCCACGCTTTAGAGACTTAGGCGAAATTTTGTTTATCTTTTGTACCTTATACTAAATTCTAATAATATATCTATTAAATATTTATTTAATCATGAACACTATCATCTTCAAATTCGCTAAAATTTATAGCTTGATAAAATTTTTTTACCTGTTCATTTCTTTCTCTTATTTTATATCTCTAATTGATTCTAATATCTAAATCTTTTTTTATTTCTAAGAGTTTATCTCCTTCCATTTTTAAATAAATAGTAACTAGTCTACTTAGATTGTTGTTAGTTATTTTGAGCTTTATTTATTTGACCTATTATTTCATGTATTTCATCTCTTAGTCTTTATATTTTTTTGTAATAATTCTTCTGAATATCTCTGTTGTTCTCTAAGAACATCTATTCAGGGATTAAAATTCATTGGCTATGGTTTAAAGTATTTACTAAATTATTTATTATTCTTCTAGTATTATCTAGTTTTATGGGATTTACAAATTCTGCTCCTAATTCATCCTAATCTTGGTAATTTTCTTTTTGAGCTAGCAATAGTTCCTTTAGATTTTTATTTAGCTTTTTAATTATTTGCTTGTTTCCTAAATCTGTTAGACTTAGATTTTCACAAATTTTTTCTATAGTCGACATAGTTTCAGTTCTTTTGTTATTTCTTCTAGTATATTGTGTTGTCTTGCTTTAAGTCTTTCAATGTTTTCCAAGACTATATCTGCATTTTCTGGGTTTAGATCAATTCTTAATTATGTGTTTAGCTGCTTATGAACTCTTGTTAATACTTCTAATAATTGAAGAAGGTATGCTATTCTTCTTTCTCGGTCTTTGACTACAGAATCAAAGTTTACTATAGTATTTTCTTTTGGTATAAAAGGGTTTATATTTAAACTATGTTCTCTACTCATTGTTCTATTTCTTTTCATGTTCCACTCTTCTCTCTTTGCTTTTTCTTAGATTGCACTTAAATTGCTAATATAGAATTTATTTCGCATCTATTATTTGAGGTTATGCTTTACCAAACCATTGGTTCTCATTTTTCCTTTATTTCCCTAAGGGCTTCATTATGTCGAAATGGTACTTCATAATAGTACTCACCTTTCAAACATATAGTTTAGTTTTTAGCTTTAATCCTATAAAGGATGTTGCTACTTTTTCTATATGAGTCTTACTGTTCTAATGCAGAAAAAAGCGTGAAGAGATAAAGGTACTAAATAAAGAAATGAAAACAACTTTCAAGAATTTGAAATTTCTTAAGACATACTTACAATACATTACAGACTCTTAGTTTCCCTTGACTTCTAAGCACTAAACTTACATTCTCTGTTGTTGGCAATACTCTCAGTGTTTGTTTTCTCGATTGCTTCTTCTTTTTCTCTCTTTCTTGATTGCCAAAACAAAGAAAGCTTTTCCTATTTATAGACACAAGGACGGACTGGAATTGAAACGTAATTTTTTAACAAGATAAGACACGTGGTCTCTGGCAATAGTGCCAGATTCCCACTTTGATATATGCTTTGTTGGATACAGCACATGGACTAGTGCCTTTAAGTGAATCATTACATCCAACTTAAAACTCTATGGTACAAGCTAACTCAATGGATAAGATGGATACAAACTTTATGGTATAGACTGACTCAATGAATAAGAGGAATCTTTATAAAGCCTTATCCTCGGTTGGCTTTACCTCCTTTTTGCTACATCTGAGTTTTGCTGTCGTAAGTGCCTACAATTAGTATTTGTTGTCTATCAGGGCTTTTGGACCTATTGTCTGGTTGTCCTCCATTTGGGCATCTTTTTTTTTAGTTTTGCAAAATTCGAGAGCTTCCGTGTATTGGCCACTTGTTTCCACTTAGGCACATTGGTTATTTTGATTATTTTGAGCTAGACTAGAATCTAATAAAGGCCGGTGGTTGTGATCACGTGTGTTTCATTGGGGGATTTCCACTTCTCAAAAACTGAATCTATGATGGAGCCTTTACAATTACTGAGATCTGTAGTTATAAACTTGTATTTTCTCACAAGGTATTGGCTAAAGTTGGTGATGGCTATCTCACTATCATAGAATTGCAGTCTTTCTCGAGTGATGCTATGGATTAAAATGTTATTGTAGGCTGAGATACATTCTATAAACCAGTCTTCTTCAATCCATTCAACTGAAACTTTTTCAATCTTAACTAAAACAAACCTTTTTTTAGAATATTTTTTAAAAACTTAAAAGAGAACTAGAGGAAACCTTGTTGGAATTTTTGAGTCTTTAGTAAATAATTCTAGGATTAGACCATAATAGAACAATGTTGCTGCATTGATGATTCTATCTTTGATGACAATCTGCTCAAACTTTTTTGCTTCTACTGCTAGCTCAGGGATAATAAATGGATACTAAGTTCTGAGTTTTTTTTTCCATTGTTACATGTATTCCTTCTATATTTAATGAGATTTTCTGAAAGAAAAAAGTAATACTATCTTTATTTTGTAACCAATAGTTTCTACTTTTTCTAAAATTACTTCATGCATAGCTCTAGGAAGTTTTCTTACTTAGAAGATCTCTGTCTGGAAATAATTCTAGAAATATTTTTTTTTATTTTGAAAACTTTCTCCTCTTTCAACATTTGTCTTCTCTTTTTATCTTCTTCTCATTAACTTTTACTTTTCTTTCACAAGATTTTCATATTAAGTGATTGGGTTTGTTCGACGGTACCTCAATTTAAGCAAAATGTATTCTACTATGCCTTTAATTAGATCGAATTTGGACAATTATGACATCTATATATGCAAGAAAAGAGGACGAAATTTTGAAATGTTATATAGACGGATGAGTAATTCTTTATTTGTTTTTTGTATTAGTTACAATTAAGTTGTTATCTTTTGTGATTTTTCTGATTAATGTCATTATTTTATTGTTACCCTAGAAAGTATTTTTATTTTTTTTTTGGTGATGTTTATAGACCCGATGTTACTCTTTCTCTGGATAGTTATTCATTCAAAAACATGTATGTGACTTGTCCTTACAATGTGATATTTAGAAGCAAACTTGGTCACAAAAATAAAATTTTTTGTTTTGTATAAAATACTGAAGCAAAGCAAACTTTCCTTATGTTGGAGCCTTGGAGGTGGTTATAATAGTGACTAAGGGCTATTCATGTGCTAAAAAATCGATTATAGTTAGGATTTCATATGATTATGATAAAGGTCCTGGAAGAATCTATCGTAACTTTTTATCTTGGTAAATGTGAACAACTTGACAAGGCAAGCTTTGTTTCGTAATATGTTTAACTGATTTTTAAGTTGTACTGTTCTTAAATTATAGGTATTACCTAGTTTTACATCATAGGTTTATTTTATTAATTTTTTTTAAGATTATGGGGTAAGAATAATCGTTAGCGTTTTAAATTTTGAAATGTAAAGAAACAAATCTATACCATATATAATGATGGTTGAAGAAAAGGGTTTCAGGTTTGTAAAAACAAATGCATCCGCTCTTGTATATTTCTACATGTAGTACAAGGGACGTGTCACGTGCCTTGAGCATGTTTCTCGTTAGTAACGAGAATGTTGTTTATCTCCAAAGTTTTCTTTTTTTACATCAAATCATCTAAAATACCCAAGTATGATTAACAGAATTCTAACACAATTTTCCCCCTAATTTTGTCTCATTGTAAAAAATTTATAAATAACTATGCTAATTCAATTTACAATTTGAGTTAAACTTGACCATGTATAGCATTTGTATCTCAAAGTATAAATATCCAAACATGATTAAATACAACAATTAGGTTATTGTTTTTCATACTAGAAAACAATATTATAAACGAAAGTTATGATATATGACATTTATAAAATCATTGTTGAATAAACAAGTCCATATTTTTCTTCTTTATATGACATAAAATGTAGAGACTTGCAAGTTGAAGGGTTCATGAAAATAGTTGAAATATTAGTGAAAATGGAATAAAAGAAAAATAGAAAAAGAGGCATCAACCTTATTTAATCGCCATTGTAGGCTTCTATTGAGAAAAGGAGGGGGCTAAAAAAGCTTCAAAACTTAAAATAATCCAAGGCTCATTATGAAAAGTATGGGACTCAAGGTTCAATTAAAGATACATTTGACCATAGCAAACTGCTGATCATAGGATTAATAATGATCGATTTAGCATTGTTTTTAAGTAAAATTGCACAAATTTGAAGATGGGCAAAGCTATTAGAATTTGAAGGAATTAAAATTGTTAAGAGTTGGAAGATAACAAGATCACAAGAGTAGTTAATATGTATATGATTTATATTTAGTCTTGTATTTGATGTGCAGCTTTTCATTAAATTCTTGTTTCAATAAATTTGACATAATGCAGACAGACTCTAAAATATCATATTTTTACAAAACTGAATGAGTGCGTAAAAGGTTTTTTAAAAGCGATGAATCTATTCTTCACATTGTCTTGGTCCTAAATTATATCGAAACCAAAATGTTTAAATAAGTTTTTTAAAGCACTAAAAATTGGGCAAAGATTGTGCTATCATCGTCTTGTGACCCGGTGAATTACTTTGGTCAACTAGCGGGATACAAAAAACTGCGTTTAGATGTGCTCTCTGCTTTTGTCATGTCGGAACGATTATAGTTTTGAATGTTTAAAATTGAGCTAAAACAATTTTGCTTTTTGTGCATATAAGGACATTTTGAGGTCCAAAATTGCTAAGGACTGTTGCAAAAGCTTATTAACTTGTCTCAAATATTCTCATGCTCTTTCAAAACAATATTTGCATTTATTTTGCACCTTGAAAAAGGCATTTATTTCAATCATACCTTGGAGAGAATTTTAAGGTAAACAGACTGTCCTATCTAAAACAAAAATTATAATTAGCAAACCCTTGTGAATTTGGTGGGAAAACGATTGTCAATATCCTAAGTTGAAGCTTGGCGATTGTAAAGAGTCCAATGACTCTCGGTGAATCAAATCATTATTTGTACTTGGAGTGATCATATTAGAAAGACTACTGATATGGTAGAACTAGTAAAACTGCGGTTTCTTTAATGATAATGGCTGTAAGCATATCGCTGAACTACTATATAAATTGCATTTGCATCATCTTTCTCAAAATATCTTTTATTGTTCAAATTTGATATCTTTAAGTGTTGTCAACCCACGCGGGCCAAAAGGAAGGGGAAAAAAGGCCGACTTGCATGAAAAAGAGGATCAGACTATGATTGGCCTGGAGAAGGCAAAGGGAAGCCTAACCTAACTCGAAAGTTCAATGAGCCTAGAATTATACTCTGGCGGCCTGCATTTCATGCGTGTGGGTGTGTGTATACATGTATGCATATAATATTTTAAGGGAAATTTTAATAAATACCATCTTTTAAGGATTATTTTTTATAAGTACTGTATATGTTTATTTGTAGCATAACTTAATATATAATATGTATAATAATATGCGTAACTTTTTCTAAGTTAAAGCTTGATATGGTCCAAAAAGGATTGTCAATGTCCAAGTTAGAACTTGGCGATTGAAAAGAGTGCAAAGAGTCTCAGTGAATCAAATCACTGTTTGTGCTTGGAGCGATTATGTTAGAAAGACGATTGATATGGTGGAATAGGTGAAGCAGCGGTTTCCTTGATGACAATAGCAATAAGCATATCGTTGAACTATGTATAAATTGCATTTGCATCATTTTTCTCTAAATATCTTTTAGTGTTCTAATTGTACATCTTTAATATTATCAACCCATTTGGGCCGAAAGGAGGGGGAAAAGGCCGGCTTGTATGAAAGAGAGCATCAGAATATAGTTGGCTTGGACAACGCAAGGGGAAGCCTAACCTAACTCGACAGCTCAATGGGCCTAGAATCATACTCGGTCGGCTTGGGCTTGCATTTTATGTGTATGTATATATATACATAAATACATAAATATATATGTATATAATATTTTAAGGGGGATTTTTATAACAATCTTTTAAGATTTACTTTTTATAAACATCACATACGTTTATTTATAGCACAGCTTAACATGTAATATAGAAGACGGTGTAACATAACTTTTTCTAAGTTAAACTTGGTATGGTGCAAAAAGGATTGTCTTGGTATGGTGCAAAAAGGATTGTCAATGTCCTAAATTAAAGCTCGGCAATTGTAAAGAGTGCAATGAGTCTCAGTGAATCAAGTCACTGTTTGTACTTGGAGTGATTATGTTAGAAAGACTATTGATATGGTGGAACAGGTGAAGCATCGGTTTCCTTAATAACAATGGTGGTAAGCATATCGCTTAACTACTATATAAAATTGTATCTGCATCATCTTTCTCTAAATATCTTTTATTGTTCCAATTTTATATCTTTAACGTACCCATTTGGGCCAAAATAAGCGGGAAAAAAGGCGGGCTTGCATGAAAGAGAGGATCTGAACACGGTTGGCTTGCGAAGGCAAGGGGAAGCCTAACCTAGCTCAAAAGCTCAATGGGCCTAGAATTATACTCAGTCGGTCTGCATTTTACGTATACGGACGTATGTATATATATATGTATATAATACTATAAGGGGAATTTTCATAAACATGTTTTAATTTTTCCCTTTTATAAATACCACATACATTTATTTGTAATATAACTAAATATGTAACATAGATGATAATGTGGTATAATTTTTTTTAAGTGTAACATAAATAAACACAACTTTAAAAAATAAGCATAATATGTAATTATCTCATATTTATTTTTAAAAAACTAATCGATTGGGCTATTTGTGGCCTGGGTTTTTATACAGGCTGAAGATCTCGGCGTAGCCAGACTAGGGGCTTGGGTCGGTCTTTATGCCACCCGGGCTTGGCCGACCACCCAGACGGAAAGGCAAGCCTTGGGCCGTCGTTGTTTAGTCAACCAAATTCGACAGCACTACATATTACATTTTTGATCATTTAAGTGAAATTTATAATCTCGTTATTAGTCCATTTTGTGCTTTAGTGACTTGTGGATATATAGTACTTTGACACTTTGTAACTTTGTTACTAAGGTATCTATTTTAATATCTATTACTCGTGTTTATTGTGTGATTAGTAAAATCATTTCATGAATTATAAAAGTTTGAAAAAGTTTTCAAAACTCAATTTCTTGGGTGGTCATTCTTACACTAACAATTAATATCATTGCAGGGTATTTATTCTTGAAAACAATTTTACGATCTTGAGTATAATTACTGAAAGTTTTGGAGGCATGCAAGGTTTGTCTACTAATAGACCTCATCTTTTTAATGGGATTGAGAATAATTTTTGGAAGACTACAACAGAAAATTGATTTGGAATCCTTTGGGAAGTTGTAGAAAATAGTTCTTTCGTTCCTACCAAAGAAGAAGACAAATGAGGGACTTCATAAAAGTGCTGGTGGGCATGATGAAAATGATATGAGAAATGCGTCAATTGAAGGCTAGAGCTATCAATATTCTTTCTTTTTGTTCATTAGGCAAAGCAGAATTCAATATATATTTAGCACAAAGAATTTGACACATATACTTCACGTTGTTCACAAAGTACTAATCAAATGAAGAAAACAAAGATAAATTATTTTCCTTAAGATTATTAAATGGTTGAAATGAATGAAATGATTATAAACCAAATTCATTGTAATTATTAATGGTTTGAAAACTCTTGGTAGATCATTTCTCACTTGTTTGACAATACCAGATGGTGCCCACCGGTTGGCTGAAGCACTTTTACATGCAAGTCTTCTATATCATGCTAGTTGATTGTAGAATCAACCAAATCACCAAACGACGATAGCACAACTTTTGTTCAATTTTTAACACGTTAAAAACTTAGTTTAGCATTTTGGTTTGATCCAACTTAGGCTAAAAGTATGTGTCAAAATACTTATCATAATTGAGAATACCTTATACTCATTTTTATGCAATTTTATAAAAATGTAAAATTCTAAAGTGCATGTGCATTGAGCTAAATTAATGGAACAAAAAAAGAATTTAATGAAAGGTATGTGGGGATATATGCCCTTAAAGCATGCGATGTTTTGTAAATGACCTCTTTTTTTTTTTTTTTTTTTTGAAAATTTTGTAATGGACATTCTAATAACTAAATAAAATGAATTTTCTTTACATTTTTGTACATGTATTTTGAATACTTTATGAATATCATTAAAATTTCATAATTATCTATGTAACCTTAAATATTGACTATAATGGTTATATAGGAAGATAATATTTAAGGATGATAATTAAAATAGTCAGTAACGTATAATTAATTATTCAATTAAAATATAATATCTTTAATTGAGTGTTACTAGTATAGGTCATTCATATTAAGAATAAAATGTTTTTATTTAAACCGTTAATGTAATGAGTTATCAAATGAGTGCATTATACATAATGTGATTGTGTAAGACTGGGATATGATATGATGTCAAGAGCTAAATAATTTCTGTTAAAATATAGCAAGTTCAAATTACATCGACTGATATATAAGATAATCTTAATCTTCAGTTATTAGCAGATTCCTATTTAGAGACTTATGTCTTTTGATATACTCGGTAGGGATTCAAGATTTTAATCATATCTCTTGTATTTTAGAGGCATAGTAAAGTAAGTAGCTAGGATTGTTAATATTACATGATGAATCTATTCCTTCTTTAACAAGAAGTAGATAAATAATTCTTTTGAGTATTGATTCGGGTCTTGAATCATATTTGTGATTAAGTTAATGAATTTATTATTCATTAGAGAATCAATAGCACTTAAGGATAAATATGTAATTAGAGAGGATAACGGATTTTATTTAGCTCTAATTATGAATTGTTTATGAAGGATAAATTTATATACAATGACTAAATCAACGGATGATTCAATTTTTTGAATAAATTATGTTTATACTTTTAAGAATACAATTCCAAGTTTTTAGTTGTTAATTAATTATTACTTTAATTGGAGCTTGAAACTATGTCCACAGTTTCTTGTGCCATCTCCATAAATTATTAAAACTTGTGGGTAATGAATTATTAATTTAGTTTTAATTAATACACTCTGAAATTTATATAATATGATTATTTAATTATTTTGAATTAAATAACAGTGTAGGTAGGACCTATAATATGGGCATGTGACACAATGATTTATCCTTGTGCTAGGCTTATTTATTCTCCATAATTTTTCTATTTATTTAAATAAAAAAAATTTCTTTTTAATAAAAAAAATTCTACATGTGAATTTCATGGCCCATTAGGCCATTACATATTAGGGAGAATGAGGGAAATATAAGTTTTTAAAACTTTTTAAAGTAAATTTTAGGTTTTAAAAATATTTGTAATAAATGTCAGATTTACAATGTAAATAATTTATTTAATATGTAAATAAGAAATATTTACATTGTAAACAAGGAGAAAAATACATTAATTACAATATAAATCCATTTATTGTGCTAATAATAATTTTTTACTCTATAAACAAAAAGAAAAATAAATTATTTACATCATAAATCTAATATTCAGTGTAAATATTTTTAAAACTTGATATTTACTATAATTAGTTTTGAAAAAATAACATTCTTTACTATTTCCGGACATATTAAGTGCACGATTGCACTATGGTAGATAAGTGCATTTTGATGCATTAGATGATAACTTTTTTTAATTCAGTGTGTTTTTTTCAAATAAAAAAAGATGGAGATAGACTACAGTTCATTTTGAATAAATCTGAATCTAAAAAGGACTCCTTGTGTACGTCTATAAATAGCTGTTTGTTCTCTTTTATTAATGATAATTTTTCTTGCGAGATTTAGAGAGAAAAAGCCTAGAGAAATGTGTTCTCCATAGCTACCCTTGGTGTGCAAATCGAGGACCAAAATTAGAGAATGTGTAATTCGTTCTTATAAACCATAAATGCCCATTGTCCATTCAAGTAATCATAGACTAGGCGGCACGGAAGATCTATGTGTTAAAAAGTTGAAGTTATCATAACTAATCATTTTAATATATATGTTATTTATTTATATTTATATATTAATTAATATAGCTATAGAATATGGCTAAAAATTTGATGAAATTTTTTGTTATAACAGTTCTACCGCTTCTACTGTTTTCAGTTTCAAAACCAACAAGAGACACATAAAATAGAATACTAAGAATACGATGTAAACCTATATAAACAAGTCTTGTGATCTTCTTGTCTTGAAGCTTTTAATCCACTTTCATTCCTTGAAATTCCTAGAGCTTTGTCCATCCTCGAACTTTGTTTTTTAAATTTTGAGTTGACAAATATGTTTACAATTTTACCTGAGCAAAAGCCTTAGGGCTAAAAAATCACTGTTTGTTAAATAAATTCTCCATCCTCATTTGGGATATAAAAAGGTTGGATTTAAAAAAAATAAAAACATGAAAAGGAAACGATGTTCTTTTCCTCTCTGGGAATTGCTTTTGTTGATATGGATATTTAATGTGCCGATTTCTCTCCTGTCTAACTTTTGGTTAAAATAATTTCCTCTAGTGCCGGTATTTTTTTTTTAATTTTTGGTTGCAAAGTGAGAATCTTTGTGTTTTAGGACTAATTATTAAATCACAGCCAACGAGATACAGGTGAATTTTGCAATATTATCTCAAACGTGAAAGATCAATTACAATACCAAAAAATAAAAGATTAGTTTTGTAAATATTCAAAACAATAGCGTTTTTTTAAAGGTTATATTGGTTATAACTCGAGGAATATTGTCTAGCCTTAATAATCTTTAAATCGTTTAAATTATTATAAATTTTAATTCAAATTTCGATTGACTTTTTTAAAACAATAGATAAGTTTCTTCTCTTTTTTTTTTTTTTTTTTGAACCGCGATCTTCATTTGTAATATTCAAAATTCATAGAAACTTTTTTATTAAAAATATCGTCTTAAGAGTTATCAAACCGACATTGTCTAGCCTTAATATCTTTTTTAGCGGAAAAAGGAAAAATTAAAGGTTTGGATATTCGTTTGACAAAATATGTTTAATCACAAATTAATTAAAGATTAGTCTTCAATTGAGATAAAACAATAGAAATTAAAAAAAAAACTCATATTTAATTCTGTAAAAAAATCATCTTTTTATTTCATCTTTTTATTATTTATACTAGTAGAATTCCTATTCCTGATCGAATTATGTTAAGAGTTTCCTTCTTTATTTGCATATAAATATACATAATTCAGACCAAAATATAACAACTTGTTTTTTAGATTGAGGAGCATATTTAATAGAAACCAAGTGCTATACCCGCTAGAAAGATGAAGATTTTCGTTGGTGGATTACCTCATGATCTCTCACATGAAGAATTCAAGAGCTTCTTTGAGCGTTTTGGCACTGTCATAGACTGTGTAATTATACACAAGAAAGAAACAAGGGAGCCCAGGGGATTCGGTTTTGTAACTTTTGACTCTGAAGAAGCCGTGGAGAAAGTTTTGCAAAACCGATTCTATGATTTGAAAAATAAGAGCGTTGAGGTCAAGAGGGCCAAGCCTAAGGAGGAAGCATCATCAATAGGAGGATCATCGTCAACAGTGGGGCCTTTTTATCCAAATTGGGGTCCCACACAAGATTTATCATCTGCTTGTTTTATACCCTACGGCTTAACATACCCCCCATATTATCCTGTCTATTATTGTCAAGATCATTATGGAGCTTGGTATGGATTTGGCCAAAACCCTTTTCATATGTACGAATATGGTCATCCAGATTGTTATTGTTATTCAAACCCAAGATTTGGCCAGAATTATCACTAAAGAAGGTTGTGACGCCAAGAATTCTTTAGGGAGCAATTGATGAATTTCTATCTTTCTAGTAAGATTTTAAACTTATGCACAATTATTTTTCTCCTCTTTTTTTTTTTTGTTATTAAATCTTAATGTTTTTAGTTGTCGTAATATTGCTTATAATACTATAATTCCGTGGTGATTATAGATTGATGCGTGCATGTATGTGTGTATATATATATATATATATATCTATATGCTTAACTTTCTTGTCTCTTTTGTTAAGAGAATATCATAATGTACCTATAAGCTTAAATTATATATTTGAGAATAAGAATGTTTGTGCTGTATTTGATTGTGTCATTTGTTGACGGGGAAAATTCGTCAAACAAAAAATCTCTTACAATCATCTCAGCATGCGTGATCATATATTTGATAATGTCATATATGCTGAGGTGAACGTGAAGATTTTCATGTTTGAAGAGTTTTGTCCGTCAACATCATTCTTATTATTATTTTTTTTTTTCAATTTCTTTGCTTTCTTATTTTCAAATTGGATTCAAATATAGGTATATAGACAATTTTATAATCATATTCATGATATCCAACATAACTTTTGTTTGTGTTGCAGTAATGCGATTCACTGAGAAGTTTGGCTGGAATCAATTGGAGAGGACAGTATTGTTAACCATGGTGTTATACCAGATATAATTTATTTTTTGTTTATTTATCATAATTTTAATTTTTTTTTCTTGTTGTTGAAAGTTTGCCGTTTGTTTTGGGATGATAGACTTGCATATTCATTAAAATCAGTTCTATAAATCTCTTATAGTTATTGTTTGTGTTTACTTTTTCTTTATTTATTTGTATGTAAAACCTTTTCTTTATACGTTGATAGATTAGTTGAGATTGCAACCGGCTTTTATCGGTCATGGAGGAGGCTTCATGGTGTACTATATATATCACACTATCATTTACATTACATGTTAAATTATGTCATAAATAAACATATACCACATTCATAAAAGGTAAATTTTAAAAGATGATGTTTGTAAAAATTGCCCATGCATATATCGGGTTTTTCTACCATCTCTTCTAAAGGACCATAGCACATGTCTCGTTAAACATAATATTATGTTAAAAACTCCATAACATAGGCATATGATACTTCAATTGTATTGAGTTTAAAGTCTAAGAACTGTAGTATGTGAGAGCTTTTATATCGAAACACTTTTTGTTCTTTATTTTAGCTGTTAAGAGCTTTATACTATTCATAGTTAGAATTAATGAGTTAAAATTGAAGTGTTAAACACCCATTAAATTTTTTGTTGTTATGCCGATCTAACATTGATGTAGATTGGAGAAATGTAACATAGTCTTTAGATGACTAAAAATTTTTAGTGTTACAGTAATCGAACATTGATATTACATTTAATGGCTGTCATATTATATCTTTTCTTATACATGTTTTGTTGGGAGGGATCTTCATACGAAGGAACCATAGCAAAGCCCTATGTGTGTGTTTTGCTACTTTCCTCATGAGAAAATCGCGTTTTCACGTGATATTCGTTTTATGTTAAATAAATGTCATATTATGTTTATGTTTGTTTCTTTTATACGTTACATTAAAATAAGATCCTCCTCGTGTCAAAAGAAGGGCAAACAAATCCTCAATTTTTTTATATATTTGACAAAGCTCATAGAGTTTTGCAAATATTGTTAGAGGAAAAAATAATTCACTCGTTCCTCTGTTGTTGCAACGACAAGGGAAAGTGGGAAATCAAATTGGATCCATATTTTCAGGACGTTGTAGCAGAGACTTGAAAGCCAAGAGGTTTGGATTTTTATGTTTTTCCTTAAAAGAAAGAAAATTTTAAATTCTTCCACCGAAGAAACCCCACCGACCAACCCTGTTGGGATATAAATTCAATAATTTAATAGATCTTTCTCTGTTTTCCACGCTCCTTTAGACCCTCTTGTGGTCCTAGGTGACTGGATTTTGTAATGGTCTTTATAGTGACTGTGTGTAATTAGTTTTTCAGTTAAAAATAATATAAAATTTTCAGCAAAAGAAAAAAATTATATAATGTAAAGCTCTCGTATATTACAGTATTTATAATTCTAACTATCGTATCAAATAAGTCCAATGCAAAAAAAAAAGTTTTTTTTTTATTTTTTTAATCCCAAGTCTTCGTCTTCCAAATCTAGGTGGCCTTTCTCACTCTGTGAAAGAAATATTTTTATAGATAAATAAAGTCTCAACTTTGATCGATTTGATACTCATAATATTTTTTGTTTACCAATATAACATTGTTCATACTTTATGTAACACTTAATTTGTTTACATAAATGTAATCCTCAATAGTGTAAGTGTTGGATTTATTTATTAATACTTTGTTTGGCAATATCGTTTCAACTTATTAGTTTCAATTGACAATATAAAGCTCTCATATTTTATAATATAGAACAAAAATTTACTATAATTTAAAGCTTTTAAATGTTACAATATTTAAGTTTTAATTTGATTTTTAAATACTTTACAAGACATTACGCTAAAAGAAATTAAACGTTAGATAGATAAATAAATGATGTTACTGGAAAAAAAAATATTACAAATGCCTTATTGATTTTTGTACCTCTGTGACAATTTCTATTTTTATATATACATCAAATCTGGTAGGGTCACCCCTTAATCCAGGGCTAGAATGCCCAACACAGTCTTAGACTAGTAGTCTATACAGTCCCAGCCTTTCCTTTTCAATTCTTTCCAACCCAAATCCAGCAGAAAATAAGTCCAATAGTTTATGCAGCAGCAGATAACAAGAAAATTCCATTAAAAAAAGAAAGAAAAAAGGCAGATAACAAGAAAAGAAAATTCCTCAAGACAAAATCCAAAGAAGAAGAGATTTATACAATAGCTAGATGTTGCAGTTGTGTGGAAGTAGCCCTGGAGAGAGAATCTTGTGTGTTGATTGTGACATGACATAACTTCTGAGAGAGAGAGAGAACTAAGAAGAGGCTAAAAAGTCAATTAGAGGAAGCAGAAAACGAGTTAGGAAATTGCAGAGAAATGGGCAGTAGGATAATGGAAGAAAACATTTTTGATGGCTATAAGGGTACAATGCATAGGCGTATAGCTCTTAAAAAGGAAAAGAGCCCCAGAGGCCTTTTAGTCCTTAGCGCATGCAATGAATGCACAAAACGCAGGTCTCTGGTCGCTCTCACTTGGGTTGCTATCCTTTTTCTTTTTTTTTCTACTTTTTTTTCTGTTTTTTTTTTTTTTTTGCCCTTTTTGTTGAAGTTCTTCAATCTTGTTGGATTTTCTTTTGGATTTTGATGCTCTCCTACTTGAAATGACCAGAACACCCTTCATATTCTTCCGTCGGTCCCCGATTCTTTACATAATTAATAACCAGTTTGACATTAGTTGATTTTAACTAACTTTTTTATTATAACAATATAAAGCGCTTACATGTTATGATAAAAGCAAAACAGTTACTACAATATAAAGATATTATATGCTACAATATTTACAGTTCTAACCAATGGTTCTAACTATTATGTCAAACACCTTATAAGTTTGCTAATTAAGATGAACTTATTTTTTAAGGTATTTAACAAACTAGTTTAGACTAAATAAATTGGTTTAAAAACTACAAAATGTAAAGGTTTTATATTGTAGCATTTAAGACTTTACATTATTATTGGTTAGAACAATTGGTTCGAGCTAATTTGCCATAAAAAGCCACTATTTTTAGACTACTCCTGTTGTAGTATTTTTAGGGTATGTTTTTAAAAGTTTGATCTGTTTAAAATTATGTTATTACAAAAAATTATGCAAAAATGGCATCACTTTGTAAAGATTTGAAAGCTTAAAACAAAGCTTTATCAGTCCATAATTTGTGTCATCCTCAAACGTAAAACTCTCATTAATTAGCATTGGTTGTTTGCTCCTTTCGACTTGATTCTATCACAGTGACAACTTCTCTTTAGTTTATTTATTATTCACTAAAAAAGTTACAACAAAACCATGGAACATGTTTTCTGCCAAAATTTACGCTCTTGGTGTACACTACGATATGATGTGTACTCAACAGTATTTATACACCCGTTTAGGTGTGAGCACGTCAAGCAGGAGTTTGTTCCACCCTAAGAAAATAATAAAAAAATAATGTCGCAGGGCAAACAAACGAAAAAACTATACTCTCAAATTTTTGACAAATCTGTTAAATGTAGGATAATTCTTCATGCCTAACACAGAATCTTTAATATAGGAATTTGATAGAGTGGTTAGAACTGTTAGTTAGAACTGTTTTTTTAACATATAAGAGCTTTACACTAACGATTTTTTTATTGTTATTGTAGCATATGGGAACTTTATATTGTTTATAATTGAGAAAGTGATGAAAACTATAACTGTCAAACAGAGGGTTAGATTGAGGACAAATTTCACGCTGTATGGATACTATTAGAACACTCACATTAGTTCTATGACTTAAGAACTCTCTGGAAACTTGGTGACGGAGGAAATGGTGGAAGTAGATAAAAGTGAGTGGGGGAATATACGTGCCCCTACTCAAATTCTAAAAATTCAATTTTTACCTTTTGTTTCTATATAATATTTTAATTATGCGTCAATGAATTTCAATTGTGTTCCTATTTTGTAAGAAAAAGTTTATAACTATAACTCACACTTAATAATTGAAACATAAAATTAGTCCAGCTCTAATGTTTTTAGTAGTGTTTCCATTGAAAATATTTTATGGCCCTGCCACTAGAAGGAGAGAGGAAAGGGGAGGAAGGGGTAGAAAAAAAAAGATACGAGGGCGAGGAGGAAGAAAGGAAGGAAGGGAGGGAGGGGGAGAAATAAGGAGATTGCAATAATTTTCACATAACATGGTTTGATATGTCCTTAGCTATGCATACACTCTCTTCTCTTCACAACAAAATAGAAGTATCTAAATATCCTCTTTCCACAATATATGAGGAAATAATTTCTCATTAGTTAGTTGCCCTAATTTACTCCACCTATATGGGCATAATATATATATATATATATATATATCATATCATATCATATTTTCCTTTTTAAGTGATTATCTTGTAATTAAAATCTTATCCTGTTTAGTTTGAACATGCACCATTATGGACGGACATAATTGGACAAATAAAAGGAAATTCCAATGTCTTCCATTCATAAATGGTGCGCAAGCAAAATGTTTCTTTCTCATTATGAACCTACCAGTCATTCCATTCACATTTGTTAATAAGTCATGCAACCATCAAGCCACAAATAAAAAGTTTTGGACAATATCAAATCTTAGCTATGCTTATTTAGCCACATCGAATTTAGCATATCCAATTCCTCTAGCATTTACAAACATACATGTAGGAGCAACACAAAAATCCGTTTTAGTACTTATTATAATTATGTTACATGCCTAGAAGTAAAATAATTTGTTGACAACGAATACAAAACTTGAATGCGTTACTAAATAATCTTCCTTTCGTCTTCATATTATTTAGCCTTAGTCTAATTGCTTTCTTGATAATGCCTCTTTTTGGTCGCAGTAGACATCTGACCATAGAAACATGTCAAGTAGGATATATGGCACCTCCATTTCATGAAACTATCAAAGGTCAGATGGCACACAAAAATATGTAATTTCCATAAGAACTCACTGAGTGAATAAGTAGATATTTATTCTTCTACTTTCTTATTTTTGTTGCCAAGTCCATATAGTATGAAACACATGTTACGGTAGAGTTCTCTTCTAAACAGCGTATGTCCTCTACTGATACACCATAAGGATCTTAGTCTAGTCACATTAATGCTCCTAACCTTAATCCTCTATATGCTCGTTTTATCTAGAAGCATATTAAGGTTTATTATGTGTAATAAGATCTCAAGCATTCATCTATAAATGGTCTTCAAAAGCTTCATCTTCGCTCATTCCAAGATGACACTTAAACAAATTTGGCTCATCGTCTTTTCTTATCGTTATAAGCCTAATGTGTTTCATCTTTTAGCATTTACTAAACACCAAAGGTGATTGCTTGTATTCCGCACTCTTCACTTACTTCTCTGAGCAAAACAATAATTCAAATTAATTACACCATTAGTAAAACACAAAAGACGTATTATATAACAATTGTCCTTTATATTATCTTCTTTTAACTTCAAAACTGCTTTTAAGAAAGATTAAGACTAGTGCTAATATTACAATTTATAGTTCAAATCGTGTAACGATATTCTTCTCCTTCATCACAAGTTTTAATAAACCTGAATAAACTTAACAGGGCCTTCCTATACTACCTTTTTTTTTTTCCCTAAACACGTCATAATGTCTCAGACAGTTACTTCATTCTCCTATAACATTACTGCCTTGTCTCAATGGGACGTTAACATGTCGTTTTTTTAGTGAGGCCCCTTCAATTTTTTAATGCTAAAAATACACACTTCATGCTATAATGACAATTTACTCCTTCATAAGCCGAATTTCTCACAATTAAAACCAAAAACAAAAAAAAACAAAAACAAAAAAAAAACAAATTCACCAATTGAAACCTTATCTCCCGGTTTGACCCTACTTTCCACCTTACTCTCGAGCCCAACTTGCAAGATGTCTAAGGGGATACGATCTTGTCAGGAGATCTCCAACACTCTTCACCGGACGTGGGTGGAGTTTTGGTAATTATAGAGTTTTGGTAATTATAATGTACCGCAGCACAAACCTATACATACCACAGTACAATATATGTTCTACATTAAACTTTCCCTTTTCGGTGATTTTAATAAAAAGAAAAATCTTGTCGTATCGAGTATGACCAAGCACTGCGTGGTCATAATCGGACAATATATTAAGTTAGAAACTTATAAGGAGATGTGCACGAGAGCTTGAAGAGACCAAAAAGTGTTTGGGAAGAATTCAATATGGTGAAATGAATTTGGTTTCAAAAGGGAGCCTAGTAAAAAGACCTCAGTGAAAAAAAAAAATCATTTTTTTATCTGAAAGGAAAAAACCCATTTATATGGGTATTGGAAGGATATTGGGAATACTAGAGACACAATCTGTTCCTGCTGTTTGTAAATCGAAAGATATAGAAATTAGTTGTTAGAAAATAAATGTGACAAGTGAAAAGGACATGTAAATACGAGCTGTATAAAATAGTCCGATATTACTATATTCTTGCATAAATTTACATTTCTGGCCAAAGTACACATCAAAAAATAACATAAAAACCAGTAGACAAGCAAATAAGTCCCAAATTAGCCGGCCTTTCTCCACGTGCTGTGCAACAGATGGTCATATTCTCTATGCCCTGAGCCATGAACAAGAAAACTTGGTGGTCTCTTTAATCTCAATATTAAATATAAAAAAACCAATCAATTACTAAAATCAAATTTACGACATGAAAGACACTAAGGTAGTTCTGGTGACTGGCTGTGCCAAAGGTGGCATAGGTTACGAGTACCGCAGAGCATTCGCGGACCAAAACTGCCGCATTTTTGCCTCCGACATCCCCCAACGCCTAAACGACATTGTAGACCTCCCACTCAACAAGGTCCAGACGCTAGCGTTAGATGTCGCGTGCGAAGAAAGTGTATCCTCCGCGGTGAAGACCATCATATCAAAATGCAGCCGCATTGACGTTTTGGTCAACAATGCAGGGATAGGAATCACCGGCCCATTGGCTGAGCTTCCATTGGACACAATCACAAAGGCATGGGAAATCAACGGCTTGGGACAGCTAAGATTGGTCCAAAAAATTGTACCCCACATGATTTCTCAAAGAAGTGGGACCATAGTGAACATTGGAAGCGTAGTGGGAAAAGTCCCAACGCCTTGGGCAGGTTCTTATTGTGCTAGTAAGGCCTATGTTCATGCCATGTCACACACTTTGCGTATGGAACTAAGGCCTTTTAACGTTAATGTTGTGCTTGTTTTACCGGGGTCCATAAGGTCCAATTTTGGCAAAGCAAGTTTGGAGAGACTAAGGGATTTTGATTGGGAACTTTATGGAGAATTCAAAGAATCCATTGAAGAGAGAGCTAGGGCTTCTCAAGGGAGTAAAGCTATGGATGCTGGGGCTTTTGCTAGGCACGTTGTGAAGGGCGTTTTGAGTCGAAAACCGCCAAAGCAGACAGCATTAGGGCACATGACTGGTTTATTTGCCTAGCTTTCTTGGTCTCCTCTTTGGGTTAGAGATTGGTTCTTTTCCAATCGTTTTAAGCTAAACAAGAAAGTTTGAGGTGGGATTTTTTTAGTTCTAATTAAAGTCTTCTTAAACTGGGGACTTGGAGTGAGAAATAAATCTTGACAGTTGATCCATTAGATTTGTATAGTATATTATCTCATGTTTCTTCTAATTGAGGTCTTTTGCCGTTGTACTTTTGTGATCTTTGCCGTTTCTCGCTTGTATTTGTGTTCAAATTTCTTTAGGCATGCTTAAAAAAGTATCCGCCACTAGACAAAGAGGGCTTTTATATTTACTTGCATGTCGCCGATCATCTTGATTGTCATAAAAAGTGCTCTTAATTGCGAAAAGCAAAAGTGAATGTGGGAAAATTTTTTTGGACCCAAAGGATTTTCCCCGGTTGGAATTAGATAGCGTGGTCACGTAAATATTAAAATAAAACTATTTTGAAATCTTTACCGTTGTATGATATAGAACATGAAAGCAGATCTTATTTCAAATGAAAATTTTCAAATATTCTTGTTGCAAGTATAATTTTAATTTTATGAGTTAAAGTACTTGTTGTGCTTCTAATTAAATTCTTAGTTAAAAAAATGAAATACCTAATGAACCCTTGAAAAATGCCTGATGGTGACCTAAAAATTTAGGGCGGAGCTACTTACAAGGCTTGGGCAGTTGCCCTGTGCCTAAAAAGGTTTCCTTATATTTTTGTCATTAAAATATTCTTTTTACTTTTTTTATTTACTAGATTGCTTCCCTCTGATTGCGCCATGCAATTTTTATTTTAGAAAAAAAAAAGAGTCTAACTGTACTTTAATTTTTTTACTTTAAAATATACTTATATTTCAAACTTAAAAATCTTGAATAAATAAATAAATAAACAACTATACTACTACAGAAACTTAATTTTTGAGACTTAAACTTCAAAAAGTGAATTAAATAATACCGTAAGCGAAGTTTTTTGAAAAGAAAAAAAAAAGATACAAAATAATTAAATAATTACATTAACATCATTCTTTAAAAAAAAAAAGTTTTGGCCATGTCGCTATTAATAATCCTAGCACCATGCTGAAAACTGCACTTGCCACGTGAATACTACCGTAATTTTGATATAGAAAGATAATTGATTGTATTAAAATTTACAAGACATATAAAACAGTAAATTAGGCTATAACTTAAAAAATGTTATAAGCTATAATTGGTACACTTTAGTCATATGGGGAAAAAAATTCAGTTCCATGTTTGTGATTCCAATTCTTCACTTTTATTTTAAGAAGAAAAGAAAGCATAATACATGGTATAGTATATATGACGTATGTCTTATCATGTCAAGTGCTTAAAATAATATATGAAAATAGAAAATTTAAACTCTACATTCTTTAAGATGAAATCATGAGTGGAATTATAGTTATACTTTGCATACAATCGCATTTCTTATTTAACATTTTCTTTTTTTAGATAGAATATATTGAATAGACATTACTCTTTGTAGTAATTGGAGACTTTTCCTTGTGTTTATGTGGCACCACTACCATTGTTTATTATTCCTCAGACAAAGTAAACTAAACGGTTTCTCTTTGGTAAGATCCTAATTCTTGAGTTGGATTCTTATTGATCACGAGTGGTGTCACCGTTGCAATTATGTCACCGTTGCAATTATGGTGTCCATGGCATGGTATAAAGGTGGAAAACATTTTCAAATATTTCCACGGTACCTCAATGAGCAAAGATTTTTTTTTTGTTTTTTCCCTGAGAAGTATGGCTAGGATATTTGATTTGGACACTTTGACAAAGAGGGAAAAAAAAAAAAAGCTACTAGTATGTATGTTTTTAAATGTTATATTAAAAAAAAAAACACACATCAAAATTAAAAAAAAAAAATTGACATGAGGATGGTTTGAAACAAGAAACCCACTCTATGGATAAAGCAAAGGGTCCCCAAAGTTTACCTCTAATCTTATTTTAGTCCTTGAATTTCAAAAAGTCCCATGTTAGCCTTTTACCTGTTATTTTGTTCCAATTAATTTGGTCCTTTTGTTAAATAAATGTTAAATTTTGGACAGAAAATTCATAGGATAGGCATGTGATTAGGACTAAAATTGAATTATAATCTAAAGTTTAGGGACTAAAACTGAAAAAATCTAAAGTTTAAGGACAAAAATTGAAAAATATTTAACATTCAATTAGGGTTCAAAATTGAAAAACATCTATAGTTTAGAGACCATTTATGGATATTAATTTTTTTATTTAGTTCAAAACCAAAAGTTAATGTTGAATATTATACTAGCTTGTGTTCTACGTTCACATATATCATAAAAAGACAATTTAAAGGGTGTTTGGAAGAGTGGCGGGAACCAGTGGTTAGAACCACTTTTACTGTAACATGTGAAAGCTTTATACTGTAGCAATTTTTTTTATTGTTACTGTAGCTTGCGAGAGCTTTATACTATTTATAACTAAGTTTGTGGTGAAATTAAGTGGTTAAAACCATTGCCCAGGGGGTTAAAGCCATGTACAAGATTCAAAAAAGTCATCAAAACAAACAAATAGGCTACTTGCAAGGCCTCTAAGTTATATATCAAACTTTTCGATATTCTATCAGTTAGTTTTGATGTTTTTGGTCATCATTTTTTTTTTTTTTTGTCATTTTAATAGGTTTAGCTAGTTAAACTAATAAAAAGAAACAAAATTAATGCCACACGTGGTCCCTAAACTTTAGATATTATTAAATTTTGGTCATAAATTTTAGATTTTTTTAGTTTTAGTCTCTAAATTTTAGATTCTCTTCAATTACACTTCCAAATATGTGCACATCACGACTTTTTTGTGCAAAATTTAACATTTATTTAACAGAATAACTGAAATTGAAATGAAGTAATAGATTGGAAACTATAATAAGACTTTTTAAAAAGCAAAGACTAAAATAAAACTAGAAGTAAACTTTAAGAATATGTGTGGGATTAACCCAGGAGAAAAAACCAAGTTACCTACTGAATCCAATTACTGAGAGGTGAATAAAAATGCTATTAAAGACAGACGATTCTAATAATAATATAATAAGATAGTAGTAATAATAATTATAATAATATATAATACATCAGAAAAATGAAAAAAAAGAAGAGAAAATTAAAAAAAAAAGTTGCATGTACCGTCAAACCCTTCCCCATCTGCTTCCCACTAAAAGGGTACTGAAAAAAAAATCAAGAAAAAGCAGGATTTTTTTTTTTTTTTATTGACGAATGCATTATTTTGAGCAAAAAGCATTGTTGGCGTCTAGTGCAATTGGTGGGTAAGAATTGGTGCATTTTTCTCATCATTACAACAATCAAAAAAGAGGATTTTTCCTACAACGTTCTTCCTGGTCCTCGTTGTCTTTCACTCCTAAAAACTCACACCTCTATTGTCCCTTTTTCCAAACTCAATGATGCCCTCTTGAAAATCTGTCTCCATGAACTCGCCCATGCAAATTTGCATGCAACGCCTGAATTTATTACGATATATAGGTACATCTTTAATTTAAAAAAAAAAAAAACCTCAAACTACTAGTTGCTCATTTAGTTTAAATTTTAAACAGGAATTTAAATTTGAGTTCAAATTACAAAACAAACAAACTGCTATTTCTATATTCTTCAATAGTGTAAATTTCCCCAAAGTTATCATAAAAAATATATTATTATAAGGTATTTGCCAAGCATGTTTAGAATTAATTTTTTTATTATCAAACAGTGTAAAACTTTTATATGCTACAGTAAAAAATAAAAAATTACTATAGTGTAAAGCTCTCACATGCTACAATGTTTTGAACCAAAAGTTAGTTCTAACCATACTTGTCAAAAATCCTATTATTTTCACTAGATAAATAAGATGTTTAAGCCCACATTCTCTGTCACGCGTGCAAACACAAGGTTCACTTTTGATTTTTGAAAACTTTACAAGAAAAAATAAATAGACAAAACTTGAAGATTAGCATCAAAGAATGCAGCACTTGTAAATGATTGTAACATGATTTCGAATCAACTAATTATTAACCAAGAATATTGAAGAATGATTTTCATAGAGATAGAACCACAGAGATATCATCGTACATACATGTATGTATAAATAAAAGATGAATGTACTTCGCTTTTAAAACAGCATTATAGTGTCTCTGTAACGCCAGGAAAATGAGGTCGAATGTGTTCAGAAAATGTTTGCAAAGAAAATATTTGTGATCAAATCACTGACATAGTTGTAGTACTCTTTTAACCCCCTCAAACAAAAAAGAAAGGCAAAAAAAAGTGTCAGTTCTAAGCCTCATATATATATATATATATATATATATGTGTGTATTAATAATATATTTGAAAGAAGGGCATAAAATATATTTTACCAAAGTTACTTAGCATTAATTAAGCTACGCATTTTATAAGGTACTAATGATTAGAAAGAATATAAAATGCATATCCCACGAGAAAATTAAAAAAAAAAAAAAAAAAAAGCAAGTTCTTTCTTAAAGGGCCCTTCACTTATCATTTCCAGGAATATCAACTTTGAACAGAGTAACTCTCTCTCTCGTAGACAGTGAATTGGGGCATTGTTATAAGCATTCTCGAAGTTGGTGTGAAGTTTTAAACTAAACTATATATATATGTAATTTCTTTTAGCAGTATGTCCAGTAATATGAATTTAATGAAAAGAATAGTAAGGAAAAGAAGAGAAAAGAAAGGAGATGTGAACAGAAAGTTCATTGAGCAATACAGTCAAATGGTTCATGCATGGCCCTGGGATAAGGTAAGGATGCTCTTTGATCTGATCTTATTATATATGATCTTACCTTCCCACTTGAAGTTCATTACAATACTGACCCACCTCTCACTTTTTTGTCAGGAGAAGCAGGTGTTAACTACGACCAAATTAAGAACCTAAAAAAGCATACATTAAATCAATGCGACGTTTGATTCTTCAGTTCGGAAAGATTTTAATTCAAACTGTTTTCTTATAATCTTTTCTCTTACATAATTAAATTACTATAGTTTTTCAGTTTAAACCAACCAGAGATGTAAGCGTCGTAAACTGTATATCTTGAACATAATTTCTTTGGTGTGCTGTAATATGATGTTTCTAAACTGTGAGTTAAAACTTTGTCTGTAGCATATGAATGTATTATACATGGATTCTTGTTTTATGTTATAACATATAAGAGTTTATATCGTAATTAGTTAAAATTATTAGTTTCAACTTTGATGTAAATGGCATGGAGGATATATTGAGACTTCCTTTAAGCAAACAGATATGACCAGTTATAAGAAACGTACATATGGCTAGCTTTAGTCCATTTGATGGCAAAAGCAAAGCTGCCCTTTATGGCGTTTTGCCCTCCCCTTTTTCTTTTGGAAGAAGAAGAGGGATAACTGCTGCTTGAAACAAAAATTTCATGGCTGGTCTGAAATTACTGTTGTTATTATTAATTATTAAAATCATGAGTCCTACTTAAATACGACACATTTATTATACTCCGTCATACGCCCAAGATCCTATTTAGTTACAATAAACATTTTGTGACGAAAAATTATTTGTACTCATCCTAATTGATTTCTTCTGAGCAAGGGCTAGTCCATTGTTGACATTTAATGGGACCCTTTTTGTGATTCAATTCCATTTGAACCGGGAATTACTTGCACACTATTTAATGTGGTAAGAGTCCTTGAAGGCCAAGGCAGGACAAGTCAGCCTTGGCACTTGCCCAACACCTGCCGTGCTGGCCAAGGACTTTTTTCAGGAAACTATGTTAGAAAGAGGAATTGTCTTGTGCTACTACAGGACCAATGTATTTGGACGTATACGAACTAGGGAAAAAAAGATAAAAGAAAAAAAAAATTCTCTTTTAGGATTTTGGAACTTTGTGTAGGAATTGCTCTTTCCCCGGTGGAAGGAAATATATTTTAGCCATTCGATCAGTTTTTAAAGGTCTTATTTATAATTAAAAATAGTTTTATGTCACATAAATTTTTAATGCAAATTGTGGAAAAAATTAATTTAATGGTTACAATAGTAGCTCCTAACATAGGAGAAAAATAATAAGAGTAATAAGAGTTCCCATTTGGAATGTTTTAAATCCAGAGAAGAAACCATCCTATTAACTTTCTAGAGTAGGATATTGCTGCTAGTGATATATATTTTTAAGCATTAAATCTTATAAAATTATATTAAATTGAAAATATGCAAACTGACTAGTTAAAAATAGAGTCCATCGTTTAATTAACCAAAATAATTATTTTTATGATTTTTTATCATTTTGATATCATGCGTTTTAACATGATATTGATATCCTATTATTTAGAAAATATAAAAAAAAGGTTTTTCATAGTTTTCAAAAATATGATAGTGAGAGTTGAATCCGTGTTTTAAAACATGAAATATTCAAATTACCTTTTTATTAATAAATTCAAATTAATTTTGTAAAACTAGTAATGAAAATAAAAACAAAAATAAAAAATGAATAAACCCAAATATCTAGTTTTACATCTATTTTCCTTTTATTTTAATTAATCTTACAAAATTAATTTGTGGTTTGTTTAAAAAAAGGAAAAATGGACATTTTACTTCATAAAAAAATACTTAATGTTCTATTTAGCAACAATAATATTTGCACACATCATGAGGTACCTTAATATTTTTCAAACAATAGAGTATTAAAGTGATGTTAGTTAAATTATAAGGAATTAACAATAAAAGCCCTTTTTTTTTTTGTTTATTGAAACTATTAGTCTTTGAACTTAGTCTTTGGGTAAATCACTCTTTACACTTTTGTTTCTTCATAGTTTTGGTTCTTGATACTAAATTAACGAACAATCTTTAAAAGTTAATATAGATAATCACATTTTTATTACATAACAACCGATAGGGTGTTTGGTAAATCAATTTGAAATGAAAAAATAAGTTTAAATGTTATACCATGTGCAAATTTTACACTATAGCTATTGAAAACTTTACATTGTAAAGGTTTTAGTTGATGAGTTTAAACTGGTGTGCCAAATATACTAAGAAAGTTTTACATAAATGTTTACAATAAGGGTCATGCGGTTTTAACCCATAAGCCTAGTTCAAAATGCGCATTTGGATGTGAATTAATTTTATAGTTTTGAACCCTAACAATAACAGAGTCTGAATCTTTTTTCAGTGGGGGCACTATGAAAAGCATTAGAGATAGTGTTTTTGATGTAATTATATGTTTTGACTATTGAGTGGGACATAACTTATAAGTTTTCTTAAAAAGTGAGGGCATAATAGTATATTTCACTTATTTAGTTATTTTAGAACAGGGAGAGAATTATAATTTTTTTTTTTTTTTGGTAAAATGAAGGCACAACAAAAACTTATAAAAAAAGGTGGGGCAAAAAATCAAACCTTTAAAAGTTGAGCGGGGCCAATTCCTTCACCCATTATCAAGTGACTTTGCCACTTAATCTTGATGTGATATTTAAATATATCCAAAACGGGTTAGGGAGAACTTATGTCCCTTTAGATTTATATAGTTTGGAACCTATTTAGTAAATTAAAACCATGTCTCCATGTTTGGTTTTTTCACAATTCTCACACTATCTAAATACCCTTTCCTTAATATGATGTTCTATACACAGTTTACACGATTTGCATTTTCAAATGCTAGTTTGGGCTAGGGTTTTTTTATGGGTTGAATTCCAGGGACTAAAGGTCAAAGATGCAATCTAATCCAAAACTATTGGATTAGAAAAATCCCAATATCTTACCATTTGGATTTCATATATTAGATTTATTAGTTTGCAGATTAAACTAAGACCTTTAAAAATAAGAATGTTGAAGCCAATTTTTCAACATCAAAAATTAAAATAAACATGCCATAAAACATAACAACTCTAAAATCCAATGTCTAAATTGGGCTGGTATCTTTAAAATAATCTTCATATTGGTTGGCAATACATTAAACTAGTCTAATTATCCAAAAACTAAATTAAAAGACAAAAAATTGCAGAAAAGGTTTTTTCTTAGGAAAAGTAAAAGTTTTATGTAATTATGTAGATTATCAAAATTATATATTCCTCTAAAGAAAAAGTTGTACATAGATAATGTGTACATTTATATATGATGTTGGATTCACGAATTTCACGGATTGAGAATTGCTTAATTCAATTCAGCCTAAAACCTTTAGATTAGGATTTTGTCAATCTGTTATCAATTTAAGACTCTTCTTAACCCAATCCAAAACCCTTATATTGGGCTGGATTTGATGGATTTCGTATACACCCCTAGTTTAGGCTGCAATTTGAACGATAAAAATTCAAAATTACCAGTTCAAACTACAAAGATTCAAAACAATATAAATTCGAACCCACGAAGCAAACAACTCAATAATTTTAACATGTTTAAACAGTAGTGAAAAGAACAATGTTTATATAATTTAACTATTTACGTAAAAGTTCTAAGGCCTAGTTGGGATAACTTATGCTTTTACTTTTAATCAATTGAAGAAAAGAAATATAAGCTAAGCCTTTTTGAATAGTGTTTGAATAGTGCGTAGATAAGTGCTTTTTGATCTTAAAAGAGTTTTTGAATTTGTTTAGTTAAATAAATCAAAAACTCTTATTCGTATAAAAAGTAGTATAATTCAAGGATATTGATAGAATTCTAAATTTATTATTCTTGAATATAAGGTTAAAAAAATGTAAATAAAAAAGCTTTTCTAAGCATTTTTTTTATTTTTTATTAACACCAAATAGTTGGTTTCTCATAAAAGTGTCTATAAAAACAAAAAACACTTTTCTAAGCCGCTTCAAAAAATCCATACAAACCTATCACACGATCATAATTTTCTTTGTTAAGTTACAAAAATCCATGGTCAATTTTATGATGAGGGACAAAACTTGTCAAATAAAATCAAAGTTTGTTTGGAAAAAATGTTGCAACTAAAAGTTGAAATTTAAATACATTAGTATGTGAGAGATGTAAATTTTTACTTTTTACTATAATATATAAAAATTTTACATTATAATAATTAAAAGATATTTTTTTAATGTGTCTGTCAAAGAACCCTCAAAATTTCGAAGTACTATACCAAAATTAGAACTTATTGAATTTCGTTTTTTTTTTTTGTACATTTATTAATCTAATAAAGTTCTGATTTAATTCGAAATTTGTAGATTTTTTTTTTTTTTTGAGAGAAAATTCGTAGATTTTTCTAGCCTTATGAAAGATAAAAATGTGTAGATTCCTGTCCTATACTCGGAAACTATTTTTGTAGGTCCAGACAGAAGCTGCCCCCTGTTGTGAAGTGACTGGAGGGACAGTTTGTCTTCTGCCCCGTGAAAATATATTCAAGACCCCAAGAGAGCCTGGGGTCATTAAAAACCAAAACCCATTGCATTAATATGCTGTACCCACTAACAAAAAATATCCACTAATTTTCACTTCCCTTTTTTTCTGGCTTTTTTTTTTTTAACAAAGAATATAAGGGGCGTTTGTTTCCTTGTTTTATGGGTTTTAAACTCAAATTCTTACATGAAGAAGCGTTTAGAAGAAAAAATTAAAGACTTGTTTTAAATTATGAATTTGATAATTTAAACTTAAAATTTTCTTTAAATTTAAAAATACTTTTATTTTATTTGTAAGATTTTAAATTAAATTTTTAAACTATACTTTCCAAACTTCTTCGCTTAAACTATCATCTTTTGGACATAAGTGCGAGGGTATGGTAGACTTATGGTGGGGACAACTTGGGTACGACCGCAGGGTTTTCCTGAGCACTAACCAGTGTTTTGATACCAACATGACAAAATGAGAGTGTTTTATTTTGTTACCATATTTTTTTTGTGATCTGGGTTTAGTGTTTTTGGTGGATTAGTAAGAGTAACCTACTTTAATGGGGGGTTTTTAATCGGGTCTAAAAAGGAAAAGAGAAAAAGGAAAGGAGAAGATAGGGGGAGGAGCGTAGGGTAAAGCTAAAGAAGAGGTCTTTCTCATACACAGATCCCCATGGAATGCGGGAAGGATGCCCAGCATTGCTTGCTGGAACTCATTCTTTTTGTTTAGTTTAAAGGGACTTGCTTTGTTCTCTTTAGAAATCTTTTCAGATAGAAAGAGAAAGAAGAGAGAGAAAAAGGGCAACATTACAACATAGCAATATACTAGCATCATATATAGATTCAGTTGCAGGAGTTGGATTTGTTTAGATGTGTGGTTAGATTTGGTCCAATCAGTTCTCTCTCTATCTCTCTCTCTGTCCTTCTTGCTCTGCAGCTAACAAACAAACAAAAAAACAAAAAACCCAGTTTCAAAATTAGAAGAAAAAAGCAAAAAAAGCAAAAAAAAAAAAAAGAAAAAAAGGAAAAAATGCTGGTATAATTAGTAGTGTGTTGCATTTGTTTCCCAATGATTGCGTTACCAAATGCTTGTTGAAGAGAGACTTGCCAAGAATCTCTTCTGAAGTTGTAAAAAAAAAAAAAAAGAAAAAAAAAAGAGAAAGATGAAGTCCATGAACAATGATGATGAGAACAACAACAACAACAGTAATAATAACTGGTTGGGTTTCTCTCTCTCCCCTAATATGGAGGTCCCTTCCTCTGACCCTCATCATCATCATCATCATCAATCCTCCTCTACTTCCTCAACTGTTTCCCCTTCAATACCATCATCAAGCTTTTTCCACTCTTCACCAGTACCATCACAACTTAACTATGGACTTTACTACGGAGTTGTTGAAGGTGAAAATGGTGGCTTTTACTCCCCTCTTTCTGTTATGCCACTTAAGTCTGACGGATCTCTTTGCATAATGGAAGCTTTTTCCAGGTCCCCATCTCAAGGTTTGCTCAAACCCAGACTTAAACTTTCTCTTATTTTTTTTTAACTACTCTCATTTTTTTCTGACCTTTTTTTGTTGCCCTTTTTCTTTTTTTTTGTTTTTTGTCATGTGAAGCAATGGTGACAAGTTCAACACCAAAACTAGAAGACTTCTTTGGCAGTGCAACAATGGGGACCCATCACTATGAAAGCAATGACAGAGAAGTAATGGCTCTGAGCTTGGACAGTATGCTCTACAACCATGAACCAAACAACAACCAGAACTTGCTCAACCAAGATCATCATCATCATCCACAACAACTACACTACTCTTATAATAATAATAATAATTACTCAGAGACGCACATTGCAAACTGCAATCTCCAGCTTCCAACAATGGCAAATGATAATGGGGTTCACCATCATGACATGAAGAGCAGCTGGGTCTCAAGCCATGCAATGTTGGAAAATGGTGGTCATAATGAATCTGGGTCCAATAGTAACAATAATCATAACAAAAACATTGGAGGAAACATGGGTTATGGAGATTTGCAGTCATTGAGCTTGTCAATGAGTCCTGGCTCTCAATCAAGCTGTGTAACTGCTGCAGGTTCACAGCAGATTTCACACAGTAGTGCTGTTGTGACTGATTGTTTAGTGGCCATTGATACCAAGAAAAGAGGGCCTGAAAAGGGGGATCAAAAGCAAATCGTTCATAGGAAGTCCCTAGATACATTTGGGCAGAGAACTTCTCAGTACCGAGGTGTTACAAGGTTTGTTTAAATTTGTTCTTTCTCTTCAAGGTCTTGGTTTACCCTTTTGTTTTTTATTTTTTTTTCTACGTTTTTTTTTAGTCTCTGCTTGCTAGTTCGGAGTTGAGCTACTTCATGTTCCTCTTCTTCTTTTTTTTTTAATTATTTTTGCTGTTATTCTTTCTGTTTTCTACTTGTGTGTAATGGTTCCTTGGTGGGTTTGTGTTGATCAGGCATAGATGGACTGGTAGATATGAAGCCCATTTATGGGACAACAGTTGCAAGAAAGAAGGCCAAAGTAGGAAAGGAAGACAAGGTTAGTGAAGAAACATTTTTTTCAAGTCTCTTTCTGCCCCCTCTGACCAAATAACCAGCTGATTTTTTTTTTATTTTTAATTTTTTGGGTTCCTCTTTTCTGGCTTTGACTGGGATGCCATGCCATTGCAGTTTATCTTGGTGAGTTTTCTTTTTTTTATTTGTATTTAATAATAATCAAATCATTTTAAAACATGATTTTTCTATGATATATTTCTGAAATCATTCCCAAATTTTGTACTGCAGGTGGGTATGATATGGAGGAAAAAGCAGCAAGAGCTTATGATTTAGCAGCACTCAAGTATTGGGGACCCTCTACTCATATCAATTTCCCAGTGAGTATTCAGATGTTATTTATTTGTCTATTTTTTGGACTGTGATGGGGTCTCTTTGTTGTTACTTATGTAAAGCCAAAAATGTTGTTTTTGTAGTTGGAAAATTATCAGAAGGAACTTGAAGAAATGAAGAACATGACAAGACAGGAATATGTTGCTCATTTAAGGAGGTAGATCTTTGCTTCTGTTCTTGCTATTACATGACATATTTTGTTGTACATTTTTCTTGATCGTCTTAGTATCTCTTGAAATCTTTTTTTTCTTTTTTTCCAGGAAAAGTAGTGGATTCTCAAGGGGGGCTTCAATGTACAGGGGAGTAACAAGGTCCAAAATTTGAATTTTGGTCTCAAAACGGGAAACAAAAAAGTTTTTTTTTTTCTTTTCTTTTGGTGGATCTGAAATCTGTGTTTCCTGCTTCAATATGTTTACAGACATCATCAACATGGACGATGGCAGGCTCGGATCGGCAGAGTTGCTGGAAACAAAGATCTTTATCTTGGGACATTCAGTGAGTAACTTCAATCGGTGACTTAAAAAAAAAAACCTGTTCTGAAGTTGAAATTTCAGTGCATGATATTATATCAACCATGTCATTATTATTAGATCACAAGTAAGAGACTTTAAAGAATTATGACACATGATTTCAAAAAGCCAATCTTTGATGAGAGTCATTCTTGGCTCTTTGAACTCTTCTTTTTGAGCCACTATTTAACCACTTTTGACACTGTACGACTCTGCAAGTCAGTGTGACTGAACTTTTGCTAAAGTTGTTCTTTCACAGTCGCATACACACTGAACTTTTTTAAAATTTGATGCTCACTTTTAAAGATGAAGTTTTATTTTAAAGTTTTTCACTAATCCAAGTTAAAAGCCGAGCTAAAAATTAATTATGATAATTTTGCTTTGGAATTTCTCAGGTACTCAAGAGGAAGCTGCTGAAGCATATGACATTGCAGCCATAAAGTTCCGCGGGCTAAATGCAGTAACCAACTTTGACATAACAAGATATGATGTCGAGAGGATCATGGCAAGCAATACCCTCCTTGCTGGAGACCTTGCTCGGCGAATGAAGGAGACTGGGTCATCTGGTAGCGAGGCTGCAAATCACAACTCTTCTACTAATAGCAGAAGTGACGAGATCACAATGTCAAAGAAGGACAATGAGAGCGAATCGGATTGGAAAATGGCACTCTACCACTCGTCTCAGCAAATAGATCAGAAGCCTCTTAGCATCGATACATACAAAACCGAACCTTTTTCAGTTGCCCAACTGAGTACGATTCACCAAGAGGTAGAAGATTCGGCAAAGATGGGGACTCATTTGTCCACCGCTTCGTCATTGGTAACTAGTTTAAGCAGCTCGAGGGAAGGCAGCCCGGATAAGAGCAGCCTTCCCACGCTTTTCGGAATGCCTCCGACGGTTTCCAAGTTCTTTACTAGTCCAACAAATGCTGTGAATTCTTGGATCCCTCCATCCCAACAGAGGCCTGCAATTTCCATGCCTCACATGCCTATTTTTGCTGCTTGGACCGATGCTTAGACTTGTACTCTTTTGCTAATTCACAAAAGGGAGTTATGGATGAACAAAAGTTAAGATAGCAAGAGTTACATGTAGGTTTCCATTGTGGGATTAATGGTTGTTGTAGGTGGAAACTGTTGGTGAAGAAATAGTTCAAGAGCTTTAAAATTTTCGACTCATCATCCTTTTAGCCAAATCTTGTGAAGAAAAAAAATTTTTTTTAAAGAAAAATGGAGGGAAAGGCAGAAAGGGAGATCAAGATTTAAGTTTATAAAATGATATTTGCAATATGATATTATTCATGGTTAGATTTAGTGTTTGAAAAAATAGTTTAAATTAATATTTTAAACTATAAACAGAATAAAATTTTACATATTATAAGAAAAAATTATATTAAAAAACTTATATATTACAGATTTTAAACTTAAATTTACAGTTTAAATTACTCTCTTAGACGTGTATTATTATAGTTTAAGTACAGTACAGAAATGCTCAATTTGTGTCAGTGACGCAAGAGAGATATGGTCTTCGGCTTTTTTGTGCTTTTGACCACACAATATCTCCTTTACCGCATCATCAATAGCTTATCTGCGTCCATTCCAACATCATTGCCGATTTCCTTTTTACTTGAGCTTTCCCAAAAGATAACAGACATTCCTTCCATTAAAGAGAAAAAAGGGGTGAATTTGATGGTGTGCCAATGGATTCCCACGAGGACTTTTTGGATTAATTAATCATTTTGTGACCCATTAGTGCTTGGGAGTTTGTCTGGTGTGTTTGTGTATGTGTTCATATATATATATATATATATGTGGAGAATGGGAGAGGTTGGGAAAACCTTAAAGTTGGTTTCTCAGTGCACATACTGTAAAGTGTAAAACTAATGATGCTGGGAATATATAAAAGCAATCCCATGTCCTATTATGGCCTACTCAAATATATCTCAAACCAATCAAATTCTGAGCATTTTTATGCTTGAATTATTGCAGAAATAGGGAAGTTGAGAGACATACAAAGACAACAGACGAGCCTAGTCTTCATGGTTGTTATTAAGTTTTTATCTAAAAGAAAACAGATGGGCTAACCATAAACAAATAGATAAATAAAATGCCAGGGTTCAACATAAGATATATTTAGCCCTAATTAGCACGCAAAATGCATTAATCTTTTGGCAATATTAGACTGCTACATGTAAATTCTAACATGTTACAGTTTTTTTAAACAAAATGGTTCGAGCTATTGATTTGAACCAATGTTGTCAATTGCACTAGTCACAATGCATAGAACAAGCACTTTCTACCTTAAAACAAAATATCTAGAAACTAACATGAGATTGGGCTAAGTTAGCAGGTTGGGTCCCTGGATTTCAAGCAAAAGATGTGTCATCAAATATTTAGAGTTTAGATTTCTGGCCTATACCTACCAGCAAGTAATTTTTTACACTCTACTCTAACATTTTCCAAAATTAGCAAGAGTAAAAAATTAGAAAAGAAAATAAAATCTGACAAATTAAATAAATTCCTTTTTTTTTCCCTTGGATAATCAAAGCATCATGAGTTCTTCTTGATCGTTAATGATCATATAATAACTCAAACATATGCGAAAGCGGTAACAAGGAATTCATAAATGAAGCTTCAAAGATTCAAAAAAACTATTAAGGTGCTTGGCTTTCGGTTAAAACTGATTAGTTTTGACCAATAAACAATATAAAGCTTTCAACAATCACAATAAAAAGTAAAAAATTACTATAGTGTAAAGCCCGCATACGCTACAGTGTTTTTAACAAAAATTGGTTCTAATTACCCTTTCTAAACACCCTATGTGGAGTTTCGTGTAGAGCCAACTCTGTAATACAATAGGTACAATAGAAGTGACTCGTAAAGTTGCGAACTACCTTATATCTTTTCGCAGAGCTTGATAAAATCGCTCATCAAACATAGCTAGAAGGGGAGATGGGAATTAGGCTCTACTTATTTGAGCTTAATATTGTCCTTGTACGTTTGCCTTCTCCAGCGCTTCCAAAAGGAGTGGGACCATGAACAAAGGAGGAAGAATGATGTTGAAGCTTGTGTGGACTGTATTTTGCCTTTGTTAACAAATTAGCTGGGAAACGCTTTATCTGGCTGACGCTCAATTTCACCATCCTTTTCTTTTCACCAGCTATAATTGCCTTCCCACGTTGCACACCTTTCATATTTTTTTGAATTTTTTTAGTGTAATTTTTTTAAAAGGTGTTCACGTTTGAAAATTCAACCTGTCCACCATGTTATGGCACTGAAAATTTTAGTTCATCATGGGCTACCTACCTGCTTCCTAAACGGAGAGCTTCATAAATAAGCCACTTTTTAAATTGTGGATTGAAATATATCATATAGAAAAAAAATTTAAAAAAATGCCCCAAGTCATTTGTTTTGATAATTTTACTTTTGTATTGATTCTCGTGAGTGACTATAATGCAAGTTTTTTTTACAAGTAACAAAAGTCAATCCACCATTCAATAAAATGGCATTGTTTTTAAATATCTCTCCTAAATGTTGTACGACAAGCCCAAGTTCTTGGTTGGAAATGATCTAAGCTCTCAAAGTAACATAATAGATCATAATTATTTTTGTTCTTGGCTGCAAAGTCATTATTTGAAGACATTGGCATGGAAACAAAACCATAAATTTCAAATCATACCTCAATAGTCTAGAGACATTGTATTTTTCTAATGTTTACACATTAGTATGATATTTAAAAAAACATTTTCCAATTGGAAAATTGCTCTAAAGCTAGGTGGAGTATGAAAATTTCCTCACAAAATCCATACTTTGATAGAAGTTGAGATCTTAACAGCCCATTTAAGCACACATATTTTGACACACAAGACAACTTTAACGCAAAACAAAAAAAAAAAAATAATAATAATAAAAATGTTGATTCCCCTTATAAATTAACCGTCTTTTTGTTAATTAATAGTGGAATTTATTTAAAGCATGAAACTATGTATGGGTATCGTCAAAAGGGGTTTAACGACTACATTTGGAGAAGATTGCTAAAGTTGATAGCTAATTGTCCTTAATTACAAAAAAGGTGTACGGCTCAAAAAGAGTGGATCGTGTTGTTGAAAAGAAAAAATGGTGTCACGTCAAAAAGATATGCCATATACTGTCTCACTGATATTCCAATTACTTGATGAAATTGTTTTTTTCTCAATAGGTTGAATCACCGAAATGCGACTTTGGTGGTTCATGATAGTTGTTCTCAAGCTGTAAAAAGGAATAGGGACTGCAACATCATAATAATAATAATAATAATAATATAATAATAATAATAATAATAATAATAATAAAGTGTTGATCATGAAGTAGTTGGTCGGTGAAATTTTTCTTCGATAGTAGTGAGAACAGGCAAAGGAAATTAAGGAATAAGTTACTATTGTGTCAAGAAGTACTTGATTGGTTTTAGCAGGAAGAAAATTTCCTTAACCATGGTGCAAATTATGAAAGTGTTGCATTCAACACATTTTTTCTAGTAGCCATTTTTTTAAATGGTAATTGCTTTCCAAACTAGAGAAATACAAACACTAATTTATATGCAAATGAGCATAAATAACGACGCAAGCCCTTGACCATAGACCATAACACTAGTAAATTCGACTGAAATGCTTAAGGGGGTAATATCTATGTCAAGTTTCAACAAAAGAAAGTCAAAAAGACACATAACTAATCAAGCATACAAATAACTTTTTCAAATGCACCATTATAAACGGTGGAAAAACTTCGATAGACCGAGCTTGAGAGACCAAAAGATCAAGAAACCTACTGCAACACTGCAACAAAGACTTACAGACTAGACACATAGTCTACACCAAAAGTGGGAAGATCATTTCTGTTACTACAAGAAAAGCAACAAAACAACAGAAACAAAATAAAACAGTGAAAACATTCCTGCCTTTATTTGATGAACACAAGAAGGGTAAAGCCCAAGAAACACCTATAGGATTTTTGATGACAAGTCGACCACCATCGAGGCTGAGCATGGAGGTCACAACACCACCAATGAGTAGAAGAAAAACGAGAAATGTGTTAAGCCTATGAGGTAGGAGAACCACACGTCGCTGCCCATGGTCGCTAAGCAGAGATTGGGCTTCGTCCAAGGACCTGTTGCCCCATAGAGCCGAAGGCCCCAAAACGCCAAGACCCCAGAGTACCCACACGCCTCCATACTGCAAAAAGAAAAGCGACTTCTCCACCGTCTCCAACCACTGCACCACACACAAGCGCTGTCCAACAGAGCACCAAGTCCATTTGCCAAGAGTGACAATTTCAATATGTGAAAAAAAAAGTATGTTCTATTTAAAAAAAAAAAAAAAACTTATGGTCATGCTTGTAATTGGTAACTGATAATACAATAATACTATAAATATCAACTCTAATCCTAACTTTTTCTAAAAAAAATTTTGAATTTTGATTTTTTTTATTGGTAGTAATTAATTAAAAGACTACCAAATCAACTAACAAAAAAAAAATTGCATTTAGTGATGAAAATATGATAGCTCAAAGTTAATACAAAATGGTAAGGTTAGAGTTAATATTTCTAGTATTACTACTAGTCAAATAAATGTGTAGGATTTTAATGTTCGATCAATTTTTTCTGGTTATACATATAGCCTAATAGTAAATCCAAATTGGAAGCATAAAATATTGAAACAATGGAATACAAAGATGTCACTCATAGACTTGAAAACGACTTTTATATATATATATATATATATATATATATATATATATATATATCAAATTCAGCTAGATTCACTAATAAATCAATATTATTAGGGCCATCTCATAGAATGCTTTTAACAGAACCAACATGGTATCCCTACAAACATCATGCATGGAATTGTAAGTCAATGCTGAAAAGTTATCGCCAAGGTACTGCCTAGCTAATTAAATAATTTGCGTACCACATCACTAATCATATTGTTTCAGTACAAATAAATCATGAATGAACCGTGAACCAACAGTACAAAGATTGTTAATGTTAATCAAAGCAAAAGAAATTCTGTTTAGAATTGACGTATACATTATGCCCAAAGCACATACATTATGACAAAACATTGCCCCCTAATTTCTTTGTTTTTTAATTAGCATTATGAGACATCTAGTCCATGGTTAGATCGTCTTATTATCCCAAAAAGTACTTGATGTGAATGCTTACTGCTAATTAAAAAATAATTAAAAAAAAAAAAAAAAACAGGCTGATCATTGCTCTTGTATGCGTGTTCCACATTAATATCAATGATTGTAATTCCTGTTCCATTTTCACATCTGCAATTTTCCAAGTGGGCTTAATTTTTAAGGAAATTGGGCCGCCAAAGTTTGGATTCAGAATCTCACAATAGTTTGGGCCGGACGAAACAATGTCTTACTCATGCTTGTCTGTCGGCATTTCCACTGAACTTTTTAGCAGGAAACAACTTCCAAAGCTGGCAAGTCGTTCTAGTCGTTTAAGGACCCACCGATCGATTTGTATTCGGCCCCAAACAATCACATAAGTAGAAAATTGTCTATTTTTCACGTGGGGTGACTTTTTCGCTGAAAACTTACTAATCATATCGATGAGTTTTTGTTTTTGTTTTTTGTTTTTGTTTTGTTTTTTTTGTTCTCACAAGAGAAATGCCACAAAACAATAAGTAAACTTCAAAAGAAATACATGACCCAATTGACGAATTTTCTACTATCTCGTGCAAATCTTAATGCCCGAAAAAGAATCTTTGAGTTTATAAAGGTAAGAAAATTTTGCAACGAGTTAAGGTTTAAAATTTTCATTCTAGATTACTGGTATGGTATGCGAATTTTGTTTCCATCATTGCATATATATACATACCTACTTCTCTTGAAGGTTCAAACGATTGAAGACATATGTGCATTTGCAATAAAGGTACATTCAATGATTAAATCGATTTCTTGAAAATTATTAAACTATAACTGTTTTTAAACAATACTTGGATAATTGATTATTCATTGTGACTAAACAAATTATACATTTGCATTTTTCTCTAAGGTTAACTTCATTTCCTACCTCTGATGGTTCTTATTGTTGTCGTCATTAATTACGACATTTGTTGTTGGGGTATTTTTTCCCACAAGAATAGAATGCATGACACTCCTTCAATATCAAAGTCCAAGGTGATTATAATTAATCGATCGATGATTGAGATCAGTATACGCAAGTAATAAGCGATCGAGGTGGAGAAACATACCCCATGATATACATATCATAACATCAAAGGTACTACCTAGAAATAGATACCCGGTTTGAAATATTGTAGTTTAGAACTTTATATTTTGAATTACGAGTTCTAAACTCTATGGTTTGTACGGTGATTTAAACTAGCGTTTGAAATGTAAAGGTTTTAAATAATAATAAAATGTCACCTCAAGTTTAAAACGAGAACTGATATTCAAAAAAATTATAGTTTTTGAAGGAAAATGAGAACAACAATAGTTTTTACTGTAAAAAATAGTTCAAACCGTGAGAACTTGAAAAAAGCAAAGTTTGGGTTGTGCGTGTTTTGGCTGGTTTAAAACCACCTTTATGGTTTAAGCTGGCCTTAATTATTATTTTACTAAACGTCAGTTTAACACCTCTATGGTTTGAATTGACCAAAATCCATACAACAAAGTTCACATAAGTTAAAGGAGCCATCGAGATAACATTGATTCAAACATATTTCAATAGTTGACACCAAATGCGTTCAAAGATCAAGGTTGAAAGACTCAAAAGGTCAATTTGGAGTGTGGCCTGAGATCGAGTTTTATCAATTTAAAACATGACACGTATTCTCGATCTAGAAGAAATTTCTAGAAATATAAAAGAATTTTCTCAATCATTTCAAAAAGGAAATTGCTTATAATCCAAAGTCCAAGATGACAAGTGAAAAGTATTAGGGTCAATTTGAGAAATATTACTTCTGCAGCATTGTTTTCCAATTTTAAAGTTTAAAATATACCGCTTTCAAAGAATATAAAGATATCTTTCATCACAAGTATTTTACGTTAGAATTAGGAAAACGATTGTTATCTAAAAGTATTTTGGTTAGAAGAAATTATATGAATCAAAGAAAGAAAAAAATAGTAAAACTTAATAATAATATGTAAAATACCACTTAAGTTACTCTGAGCATTAAGCACACTAGACGCGAGGGGTAAATATGGCCTGGGCTTGAAGCTTGGCCCGCATGCTGCTACTTCGGCTGGTGCTCAAGAAAGCTAGCACCGGACTCTTTTTTTTTTTTTTTTAATCCCAAAACAATATTTTCATGTAACATATAGTAGAATCTTCATAAATCCTATCATTTAAGACTTACTTTTATAAATACCAAATAAATATGTTTATTTATGGTACAATTAAATATATAATATAAATAATAATATGATATAATATTCTTAAATATGGTATGAATAAACACCATGTAATTTTCTTTAGAATATACTAGTCGACCCTGGCTGCATTGGACCTTATGTACTACTAGGTTGGGCCGGGCCGAATCTTTTTGTAGCCTGCTGGTAATTTCCTCGCTGCACTACATGGGTTGATAGCACTCGAGTGGACCCAAGCGATTTCTCGTACCAATCACCTCACTTAAAAAATATGATAGATTGATTTGCTCAATATATATATATATATATATATATATGATACTTGATCACACATTCTATATCTTTACTCTCTCGTTGTACTTCTTTTATTCTTCTCTCACATACTTGTTTCCTTGACAAGAGGAGAGGAGCATGAACGTTGTAATCTGGTTTAATTGGCCCAAATATTCTGTGTTAATTGAGCAAAGACCGAGCAAACTGTTTGGAAGTGCATAAATGTTTTGTTTTGTTTTTTATAAAGGATTCGAAGTCTTAAGACTTTAAACATTAGGATTGTTGTGGAACTAATACCCCTGAATAATGTTTGTTGTGGATTATAATGTGCATATTTACATTGTATACCTCATCTGCCACCAGGCAGGATTGATGTATGATGCAATATTCCAGAAGTTTCTCTTGCTTTTTATCATCCTCTCCGACTCTAGAAAGCTGACAAAAAAGTAGACATGTTCTTTATATGTAGTTATCAAGACATTGGCTGCCCAACGGCCAACAGTAAAAATAGTCAAAACCTCTTTTGCCCCAGGTATGCATCTCAAACGATTAAAGAAACCAATGAACATCTGCTTTTTCTTGTGTTTTTAACTTTTCTTAATTAAATTTTGACACTTAAGTAAATTTTTTAATTATTTTTAATATTTAAATCTTATATATATGTTTAAGTCGTTAAGTTTAAATTGTGTCGAAAAAATAATAAAACGACAGATAAAAAGACAAAAAAATAAGACAGCAGATCCTGACTCTTAAGGAAATATGTTATTTTACAAATCCGACTAGTTACTAATTGACCTTGCTGTTTTCCCCTGTTTATTGAATCATTTTCGGCTTCTGCAATAATACCAATTTGTGTCCGCACGGTTGATTCTAATTTCCCTTGAAAAAAATGGAAAGCCATGAGGTTGGTTCCGGATTTGTATTTGTTTCCACTAATGAAATCCATAACCTTGCAAGAAGTTCAGAAAAACCTCACATTACAAGGAGAAGCACTTTTTCCCCTTGTTTTCCAAGGCCACGTTGCCCACAACATGAGTTCATTTCCATTGCCCAAGTGTCGTTTTTTCTCTAATCTCCCACGGGGAAATTGTGGCGATAATATTGAAGATCAAGAAAGGTGGTTCATAAAAAGACTCTGCTCTTCTGATAATATTCGTCAGTTAAAGGTAATTAGCTGATAATAACTTGCTTAAAATAGCTGTTTTTTATTTTTTATTTTTTTTATTTTCAAACATTTATGACATTATCATAACGTTGGTCTGACTGCATAATGTGACTGCGAAACAGAAATGCACAAAAGAAGGTTTAGAAGAGACAGATGAAGATCAGAAACAGAAGGCTGATAATCTGCAAACCGCCCCAATTATTGGAAAATTACTTACAAGTTGAGAAGGTAAAACAAAAGAGGTCATCAGACAATGAACAGTCACAGCCTTGCTGAGAGAGCTAGTTTTACCATAATGTTCGGTGACTCGGTTTGAACCGAAAAATTCTAATTCAAACTAAAATAACCTTTTTAAATTTTAAAAATATATTTATAGTTTTTAAAAGAAGAGTAACAAGTTAAGAAATAATTAAAACTACGAGTTATAAAATTAACTCTAAGAAAATTAAGCAAAACATCACGTGGGTATTAATTTTTTTTTAATAAAAGGCACTATATTATCAGTATTTACAATTTCTGCTTTGAAAAATTAAATTGGTACAATTTTCTCCCCTAGTTAATGTTATCAAATGTTTGCTAATGCATAAACATGCTACTTGGTCTTTGTTAAAAGCCTCAAATGAAGAAGGTGCCATTCCAAGACAGGTTAAAAATGGTGTTTCAAATTATTTCAGCTGGAAATTATAATAAATTTTTAGGGATCGCAAACTTAGAAATAGAAGGTCAAAGTACTCCTTATCGTGTGATAGACACTAATACTAGTTTAAGAATGTTGTTCAAATCACAAAATTGTAGCTCAAATCAATGTTGTTATAATTTTTTCTCTTCTAAAATGTAAATTTCAAATCAATTTGATTTGAACTATGTTTCTAAGCGGCTCTTAACTTGTTTGATTGTCCTCATTGCATGCAGTTTCTCTCTATGAAACTTGCTGCTGTCTACTAAAAAATGGAAGTTTTTGACATGGAGCCACTTTTATCCGAAGATGTAAGTTGCATTCTACACAATATTAGTTGATAAATAGAAATAGAGATTTAACCTCTTTATACCTTTGAGCTTTATTATGAGCTTTGATATATAGCTGCTTTCATCTGTAGACTTGTGGCTCAAAAAGTGAAGAACCTTATCAGCTGAATATCCAGGATCTTATTGCTAGTGAGAAAAAGAGTACATAGTACTTGTACTTTCAAATAGGAAGAGTACATGACGATGTGATTTTCCAACGGTGTAAATTTAGACAATCTTTTTTTTTTTTTCTCTAACCAATCTACATGTGACAAAGGAAAGTTGTTATTACGCTGACAAAATTGCAACCATGTAAGAAGCACTACTCTATTGTGGAAAGCATTGAAGAAGCCTCAACAGTCGAGGGGTATGAACGTCTTTTTAAAATTGAACGTATATAAAATGACATGTCGTTTCTACGTGAATGAGTAGCATGAACCCTGGAGGCAGTTTTTCACAAGAAAGTTGTCCTTCTCGTACAACTGATAAGAATGAGGAGAAAGGATACGCAACAAACTAGCCGAAATATTTGGGAAAATTTCCACCTGTTAAAACGACATTGTTTTTAAAGAGAAACGACATGTTGCCAATGTACAATTTTTTGAGGAATAAGTTTTTTTTTTGAACAAGAGAAAAAGCTATCTTCTAGTTTAGAGCGTGATTGAGAAATAGTTTGATCTAAAGGTTTGAATCTAAAAAACTAACAATTTGAATAATTTTATGAGAAAAAATTAAAGAGGAGGGCAATAGACCAAAAATATAAAAAAATAAAAATTAGATGGTCAAATCTAATAAAAAAGTTAATAAATAGGCCCAAAAATATAAATACAGATTAGTTTAATTGCAAAAATACGCCCTTTAAACATTAGCATTTAAAGATTCAAAAAACCCTAATTTTGGATTTATATTTTCCATTCTCTTTCCTGCCTTCGTCTCTCTGTACGATCCGCCCTTCTTCCCCCCTCTCTCTAACAACATGAAAAATTGGGCAAGGCAGTGACATAGACTTCATCATGAGGTGGCGGCATCGATGACATTGTCTTCTCTGGCTCGGGGAACGTACATTGGGCCATGACAATGATGGGTGACGGATCTCATCCTTGACATTTTTGTGATCTCTCTGGTGGAGGAGCATCAATCGCTTCTTTCCACAACAATGCCGATAGTCTAATGAGGAAAGAGGGAGCAGAGAAAAGAGAAGAAAAGAGGAGAGAGAGGTCTTTGCCAGAAAAGAGAGCTCTGAGGGAGAGAAAATGTCGAGGGGGGGAGAAAGAGAGGCAAGAGGGAGAGAGAGACAAGAGGATATGGTTTCAATTTTGAGGATTATAGTTTCCAATTTGCAAGGGTACTCTTGGCATCTTCAAATTTGTTTTCTTAAATATGTGATTTTTTATTTATTTTCTTTCAATGCTATTTTCTATTTTAAGTTTAAAAAATATATTATACACTCTAATTTCCCAAGAAAATGTACCAAAATTAGTTTGATTTTGGATCGAAACATATTCCCAACTTAGTGATAAAAAAGCATATGACTTTGTTTTAGAAAAAACGACCTAACGTTTTTAGGTGAATTAATGAAATATTACGATCTTATAAAAACAAAAGCAAATGCATGACTTATATGTTGCATCGTGTCTTGTTTTTTTTTTTTCCTTCCGCCCCTTTTTTACTGAGTTAAACGACTTTCATAAGTGGACACTAAATATAAAGCTGCTAAGATTTAGAACTTGTTTAGGAGGATTTTTTAAAAGCTGCATTCAGCTTTTTAAATTTAAAAAGTTATTTTTGATAATATTTAAATAATTTATTTTGAATCTTTACAAATGATTCTAATTAAACCACAAAATATATCTTTTAAAAATAACGTATCTTAAATAAACTTTAAAACTTGTATTAAAATTTTAATAAGCCAATATAAACTTCATTATAATACTTTTATTACTTATTATAAAATTTTAAACTTATTTTAAATAAATTAAATTTTTAAAAAGATATAACTCTAAATACTTACTAAAAAGTTTTACCTTATTTTCCTTCTTTTAGTTACTTCCTCTTCTAGTTACTAAAGGAAGAAAGAGGGAGATAGCACATCTAGAAGGAAGAATAAAAATTAAAGCATGAGAACAAAATTAATCGCATATTTTAAGTCTTAAATTTATAGAATTCCCAAAAAACCCTTTTTGATCTTAAATTTCTAGAATTCCCAAAATACACCGACACCTTACCTAGACAACTGTTTCTCTGGGAGAAGCAGAAATGCCGAATTCATCATCAGGCGTCGATGCCGAGCTCTCTCTCTCTCTCTCTGTGTAGAGTTGAAGATCATTGTGACTGTAGGATCGCTGCTTGTCCACGCTTTGATATTTTATCGCCATTGCCTCACCTGCAAAGAAGCTTCGTTGAGTTGAAACCATCGTTTGCAAAGGAGAAACAACACGGATCATTAACTTCTTGGATTTTGCACCATCCACTACGACTGTTCTTCTCCAGCAACGGCGAACATAGCCGCGACGATGAGAACCTAGCAGCAGCTCGACAACACTTGACAATCATGGATTAGGGATTTGCTTTTCGTTTGGGATTTAAATTAGGGATTTGGTTTTGAGTTGGGGATTTTTTATTTTGAAAAATAATTATATTTTTACAATTTTTGATATTAAAATGATATTGTTTGTTGTCAGTAAATTAATGTTTTTCTTCTAAAAAAATAGAAAGAAAAGACTAATAAAATTGAAAAATCCCAAATCCAAACAATGGAGAATTTTTAAACATGTTTAATAAATGTGCTATTTATTTTCAATAAGACTAAAATTTCGTTATTTCATGCTATTTCTCTGTACGACTAAAAGTACAAGAAAAAAACTCTGCTAAACATACCCTTATCCCATTAGAACTAGCCCAACTAAGATCTTCAGACATCCATTTCTCATCTCAATCATCGAGGTGTCAAGCACTCCCTACATAGCAAAACTTCAAGGACGTACTCTACATCGTAGCTACTAGCTACTAGTCTGAAACTAATCATGTGTCCTTGTACATGTTTTGTTCGTAGGTCGGATCCATGCAGTTCAATTTGAATATGCCCTGTCATTCAAACTTGGGTTTGGAACAAAAAATTCGGATCATGTTTGGACTCAAAAGTCTAGCACTTAAACCCACAAATTTGGGATTTGACCCTTTTCACTTGCTTATTTTCACAATTTGAATCCTTCACCATAGAAAAAATACAAATCTCTCAGTTTAAACTTAAAAAGATTCAAATTGCATGAACTCCAAATATCTAACAAATTCGTCACATATTTTTAACAATCCTTGGTTTCGTGACTCCAAATCTATACAATCAATAAATGCGCCTTAAATTTTTTTTTGAGTAACAATGGTTTTCATTACACATAAATGTGCATAGATGTCACTCGAGTGATTCGCATCGTTTTACTTTTGGTTTTCATTATTCACTGATGATGTAGTTTTCTTTTAAAGGAAAAAAAAAAAGGGTTTTATAAAGCGTCAAATATTTAGGTGTCCAATTATAAAGACATGTGGGAGAAATATAGGTCCCATATTGGATAAGTACAAAATTAAACCACACATGATTTTTTTTTATGATAAGATAGAATACCAAGTCAAAGTATAAAAAGTTTAGACAAACAGTTCAATATTAGTGGTCCTAAAAAGAGCAACATTTTCTTATGCAAGCAAAACCTATAGAATAATGTTTGAGAACAAAGTTAGAACTTAAACACTGTAGCATGTGAAAACTTTACACGATATTATATTTTTACTTTACATTATAGCAGTTAAAACTTGATTCTCAAACACATTAAACACATTCTATATCTATAATTCAATGTTAGTCCTATCAATTTCTTGATATCTGAGGGTAATCCACCCACATGCTATGCAGCTTTTTTTTTTTTTTTTGGTTCTTTCCCATAAAAGACGAATGAGTTTTAGAGAATGTGGTTGGAATGAAAAGAGCAACAATATTATTACTCTTTGGTGGTAAGTTAGCTGTAAGCATGGTAGCCCAATATTGGGTAGAGCTCCAACCACAAACCATATTCTGAGGCTCTAAGAAAGTCTTTAGATTCTGTCTTTTTCGTCTCGTGGTCTCAGGGAAACAATTGACACTGTTCGGCCATAATTGCTGCCCAATTCAGAACAAGTTTGATCGAAACTGGAAATGAATGTCTTTGTCATTGGACCATAATATATGAATGACATCGGAATTCATTGCACTATGCAGTGATAGAAAGATCCTGAGCATAAAATTCAAAACGGATATGGTTTTTGTTCACATGAGAACATATCAATCTAGGTATGAAACGTAGGTGGAAAACTTGGGTTGCGACGCAGCAATACTGCTTGAAATCCGCACAAAAATTGGGAGGTTTGGGTCTTAATTTCTCGTATGATTAGAGAAATTTTTATAAATATTTTTTAAAAACTTTGTTTTAGGTGAATGCCATACTACCAACAATGCTTGATGCGTGATGATGAGCGGCGAACGAACAGTCAAGACAAGGAATAGATAACGCGCGTATTTTATATTTTCCGCACTTAGTTTTGTTAGTTATGACCTTCTAAATCATATATTAATGGTAAGATTAGAATTATATAAGTATATTTTGAAGACCAAGATTATAGTTATACTACTTTAGTCTATATATATATATATATTATTTTGAAAGGGGTAGTCTAGAGTCCAAATATTTTTGTAAATATAGGGTGTAAATATTTACGAAAGTTTTTGAAAGGGGTACGAAAATATTAAGCCAAAGGTTTTTTTTTTCAAATTTGTTTAGTTCACTAATGTCCCTATGACTAAATTAGTTTGTTTTGAAACTTATTACCGGTAAAAAAATATTCTAATAAATTATATGAAAAAAATACTTTACTAATTCGGGACACTAAAGTGTTATGTTTTATTTAATATCATATTGTATTTTAAAGTAATATGGTATCATTGTGATTTTTACTGCTAAAAATTATACCTAAATTTGTTTTGTTCAAACATTATATCCTACCAGTAAAGTAATTTATTTTATATATTTATTTTTATACCATACTCATATGATTTCCCTTTGGTATTAAACCCAGCGCAAGTTGTGATGTTGCCGTATGGGAAGTACATGAAAGTAGTCTCTTGTGACCAATCCATTTCATAGGGACCTAGACCAAGGCCCAGTGGATCCGGAATGGCCCATATTCAGGTACAGGATCTTTGATCTGGCAATTTGTTTCTTTAGAAAAATTTTGAGACAAAGTTTGGGCTGCTAAAGTGTGTATTATTTTCAAGGAGGCAAATAGCTCAGATGTAGGGGAACAATACCAAGTGGCAGCACTTTTGCAGCATGAAATTGATTGCAGAATATGGATCTAAATTTCCAAAAATTATTGAAATACACCACTGCTGCCTCTTAACTCTTTTTGGATATCTCTCACCCCCGCCCCGCCCCTGCCGATGCCCGAGCATTGCTGGCAAAGGCTAACACCAAGATGTCTCGATCACCATTCCAATAGCCAGTAGGTTGTCCTTTTATGGTAGCATCGGAGACTGTAACGGCTCCGCCTGGCAACATGGTAGCAACGCTGGGGTTTGGTACGGTGGATTTCGGAACTATATCTAGGGTGCAATTTGGCATATAGGAATTTTAATTGGGGAGAATAATACATTCACTAGAAAATATTACGTAAATAATGTATGTATAGATTAACACTAAATTTACGAAGTAAATAAATTGGTAAAAATAGATCTATTAAGTAAGTAATAAATTCTGTAGGAAGAAAATAATGAATTTTATTAGGTACTAAATTGATAAGTAATGGATTAGCTAAGCATATATAATGGTTAATAATGTACTTACTAGGTGATTATTGAATTTATTAAGAGCATAAATTAACAAATAACAGATTCACTAAATCGATAAATTGAAAGTGAAGAAGTAAATAAATTATAAATACCAAATTTTTTGTGAGGTAGTAAAAATAAATTTATGTAAAGTATTAGCTTTTTAATGTATTTATTAGGTTAATTATGGATTACTAAGGTAGTTACAGGCATAGTCTAATAATAAAACCACACTCGCTTCACTTAAAGATGAAGAGTTCTCCTATCCTCAAGTTCAAAAAAAAAAATAATAGTGGATTTATTAACCAAATAAATTGATAAATACATACTTACTCGGTAAATAAGGTGACAAATAATGTATTACTAAGTATTTTCTAACAATATATTCTGTTTATTTACTATAAAATTTGATAAAAGTTAAGCAAATATGTTAATAAATAATATTAAATAAATTATTTATTTTATGTATATATATTTATTAGTATTATTTAAATCATAAATATTTAATATTTTTTATCTATGGAAATTTTAACAACTAAAATAATCTAGAAGCATCCCAACTTAACACTAACCCACTAACCCATAACATTCCCCAAAGTCTTTAATTTCCTACCCATCTCGTTGTCCAAACACCCACCTTCACTGAAAGAACATCATCAACCAAAGATCCCTGTCTGAAATTGTAGCTGGCCACAAGAGAGAAAATAAAGACCACCAGGGTAGAGATGCAACAATGGGCTGGAGCCCGTGGGCCAGCATAGGCTCGTATTGATACAGTGATGGGCTGAGTCAGCATGGCCCGTCACCATTCAAGGCACGGCCCAGCCCATAAATATTGGTAGGCTAGGCTGGGCCAACATATATCGGCCTATGAGCTAGGCCAGCCCAGTCCATGAAAAATCATGGGCTTGACCAGCACGTTTAAGCCCATCATGGGCTGGCCCATCCCTGCCCGTGTAAGGCCCATAATAGGCCAGCCCATCGAAGGCCCATTGTGGTCCAATTCATTTATAATATTTTGTTTTTTAGTAATTTATAAACATCTTATGTATAATTATCTTTATTGTACTCTTTTTTCCACACTAAGGTTTCGTCTCATTGGGTTTTTCTTGAAAAGGTTTTTAATGAGGGAATCGTAAATAAATATCCCTTTTCATATTTCTATTGACTATTTAAACTTTTATATTTGTTAATTGTTAGACGTGTATGTCCTAAGGAGTAAAAATGTAATATATTTTTGAAAATATTTTTATCAATAAAAAATTTATTTATTATTTTTATACCAAATCTTGTCCTCTTTACATTCATATTTGTTAAATGTATGTTAAGCAAACAAAAGTCTGAGACTGTCAGTTAAATATTTAAGAATTGGGTATATGATAGACAGATTATACGGTAGACACGATTCTTAAAGTGACGGTCTAAATTATAATATCAGCAATCGAGAGAATAAAGTTGGGCACTTTATTCATGTAAAGATTGTTATGTTGTTTATATCCCTATTAGAAGATGGTTTGTCTTAAATATCAAAGGTGGACTCCGTGAATAGAAACATTGGCATATTGTCATATTATAATTTAGACACGATTCTTAAAGTGACAGTCTAAATTATAATATCTGCAATCGAGAGAATAAAGTTGGGCGCTTTATTCATGTAAAGATTGTTATGTTGTTTATATCCCTATTGGAAGATGGTTTGTCTTAAATATCAAAGGTGGACTCCGTGACTAGAAACATTGACATATTGTCATATTATAATTTAGACACGATTCTTAAAGTGACAGTCTAAATTATAATATCTGCAATCGAGAGAATAAAGTTGGGTGCTTTATTCATGTTAAGATTGTTATGTTGTTTATATCCCTATTGAAAGATGGTTTGTCTTAACTATCAAAGGTGGACTCCGTAAATAGAAACATTGGCATATTGTCATAGGTGGTGATATGTTAGATTGGGACATAAAGTGAATTGATTTGCATTAATAATTTTGTCTAAGCAAATCAATTTATTCTAGACAATCATTTGTATTGTATATTAATCTTGAGATGAATAGTGGGCCCGTCGTCTTGACTTGTGTCTTTTGATGTACCAAAAAAGACACCCATATTTTAATAGTGGTACGCATGCTTGTATGTTGGAGATATGACTCTTGATAGCGTAGACCTGTTATTCATAATAGCTTCTCTTTAGGAGCAATGATATCCTCTTATATGCATTATCCTGTAATTGAAAAACTAGAGCGCTCAACCATTTAGATACATAGGTGTAACTGAATGATATATTGTCTTTGGATGGTAAGTTTTCCAATAGTGAGATAATGGAACGTAAGATAAAAAGAATCGGAAAGGTAAGACAGAACTTGTCCTTAAGCCTATTATAGATAATCCTATGGGGATACGATACATTATGATATGTCATGGAGACTTAGCTATATGGACTTCGTAATTCTATATAGTTCAAAAATGTAGCTTCAAGCTTTTAGTAGAGTAGCATTAGAGTTGATGATTATGAAATGTATATCTAGGATATTGGATTTTATAATTATCGGGAGTTTAAACTATATAGGTCTATTAGGTCCCTTTGCTAGCTCACAAAAATCCTATAACGATATGGTGTGCTTTTTCAATAATTAGTGACTTCTGTTAGATTTATCAGATTGGTTGAAATTCGGTAAAATCAGATAATTCATATCTGTGTATCGATTGAATTAATTTTGTGATAAAATTAATTCAAGATAAACTTGTTGAATCATCAGGAACGAATAATTCATGTCTATTTATCGATTAGATTAATTTTGAATTAATTCAAGATAAACTTGTTGAATCATCAGGAATTTATTTATTTTCCTAGATATTATCTAGATAAAGTTATTTTAATTAGATAACTTCTTTATTGGGTTTTTTGAATAAAAACTGAAACTTTATCCTGTTAAATCTCATGTGAAAAATAAAAGATTCGTTGAAATTTTTATAATAGGTTCAGCCTACCGATGGGGCAAGTTCGGCATGCCAGTTAGACAGATCGGTATGCTGACCGCACGATAAAAAGATTACGCGTTTTCATGCAGATTTCATCAGATATTGCTCCAAATTTGATTCTGATTTGAATTTTTGAGGCCTAATCTGATAATGACTGACTCTTGGGCTCAACCTCTATAAAAGAGGAGTGGGTCTCATTATTATTTAGATCAATTGAGAGATTAAGATTGAAACTCTACTGGTGAGATTTTGAAAACTCCCTGAGAGCTCTTATTCACAAATCATGAATACTAGCTTTGGGTTCTCTTAATTGGTTGAAAGGAGAGTCGCATGGTGGAAAAGCTGTGAGCCCACACTCACTCCGATCGTGGATAGAGAATAACAAAGAATGCCAGTTGGTTGAGGTCCTTGTAGAACGTTACTTCTCTTCACTGATTGAGGAAGTTTTTTTGCATTTATAAGGTTGGTAAGATCTGGTTAATTTATGCATATAGCGTGTCAAACTTATGTTTTAAAAAATACTCTCATATAAAAATTTTTAAAATTCTGCTGCGTACTATTTTTTTAACATTAACTTGTTTAAAAATTCAAAAATTAAAAATTAAAAATTAAAAATTGCATATTTAGATGAGCTAGCCCATCTAAACCCATGATAAGCCAAAATGAGCCTATCTATTCTAACTTGTAGATGGGTTCAAATAGGTGGTCAGCCCATTCAAAGCCCACGGTATGGCCCAATCAGGCCCACGTAAAATTAGCTCACGGTGTCGGCTAGGCCAAGGTAATTCTAATATCGCCGCGGCCCAACCCACAAAATTCATGGGCTGGGCTGGGCTGGGCTGGCCCCTTTTTGCATCTCTACACCAAGGGTAATTTTAACTTTTAAAGAATTTTTGCAGAGTAAAAGCTTAACACGTAGTGTATCTTTTTGATAAAAAATATATAAAGGTAAAAAATTGAAGATCTCTAGTAGATTTTTTTTAATCCAAATAAAGTTTGTTATCCCAAAAAAAAGAAAAAAAAAATCCCTATTTGGTATTGTTTTGAGAGTTTTTGAAAATATTTTTACACGTTTTTTGAGGTAAAATTTCAAAAATATTCTTAACATAATTCTCAAAAATTCTTATTTTTCAAAATAAAACCATTTTTACATATTTTGAAAACACTATTAAACGGTCCATTCCTCGAGATTAAAATAAAACATGGCTATATATTGAACCATAAAATCAACAATGCATGATTATGTCTCATTATAAAACCATGTGGTGTAGATTTAGTTTGTCAAACCCTCCCCAAATTATTTTGAGTTGTAAAGCAGCTCAATATTGTTAGGAGACACCTGTTTGTGGGCTCTGGATTTGTTGATACCAGTGCCACCAAATAGAAAGAAGAGAAAAGTGGGGGCAAAAAAAAAACAAAAAGATTTTTATACTTTGCTTAAATGGGCCCTTAAAAGAGTCTCAAATAAAAACTACCACAAAATGAAACTTTTGGTTGCTTCCCTTTTCAAACATTCCCTGATCTCTCTCTCTCTCTCTTAATATGGGAGTGCGTATGTGTCTTAGCTTTATCTGAAAATCAACATCTAAACAGACACAAGAGATGGTTTTGTCGAGCATAATTCCACCAAAGTCTAGTTCAAACAAACTATTGATTTTGAAAGCTTGCATAGAATAATGGATATGAGTTTTGTCAACTTCTATCCCACCCATGCTATTATGCTAATCCCACAACAGGGTACGTATTGTTGTTCCTAGGGCCCATGGGCAGAAGAGTTCGAATTCTAGCTAACCAAATGGCTGGGATGAATGACTGGTTTTTTAAGCATAGTTAAATGACATCTTAAATTGGAACTGCAAAATAAATTTTCACAGTTTAAAACAAATCCTAATTGTTTGTTGTTGGCAATGTAAATTTTTAGAAATTAGTTTCATGTCATCGTTGATGACGCAATTAGCTCAATTTTTTTTAGGTTATCCCACATTTTAACATGTACTGAATTGTGAAATAACATGTACTGAATTGTGAAATATTATAGTAGAAGGTCTAGTTGGGTAATCTTTTTTTTTTTTTGGGTTATAAAGACGAGTTGCTTATTTATTTTTTTTGCTTTAAAAACAAATTATTTTTGTATTTTATACTGTCACGTTTTGGCCGATATGTAGTAGTTATGCAGTAGATATAAACAACAAGGAGTAATTATCTTAGTTTGTTGGTTCGAATTGTATTGATTTAAACAGAAAGATCTATATGTGAAATTTAAGCAGCAATTTAAACTGATGTTTAGATGTATAATTGAAGTGTTAATCTGAACAAAAAACCTAAACAAATTTATGTATGGACAAGTATTGAAAACTCTAATTTAAAATATGAAGAATTTATTTAACTAAAAAATAAAAGGATTTCTCTCATGGTGACGACACTTCATGCCTACCGGTGGAGGCCATACATTTTGCTTATACTTTAATATGATTGGTCGATTGTGAGAAAGTAATATGGCTATTGTAGATGCGAGCACATTGGAATCTTGCTTCTTCATTGGTTTTTTTTTTTTTTGGGAAAGATAGTGAATCATTAGTTCTGCCCTTCGAAAAAAACCTACGGTTCTGCTACAATCAGTGAGAAGCAAGCAGGGAGAGCAGCCATGTTTTCAAAAATGACCAAGCCGTAATCTATTGGTTCTCCCCCATGAGAGCAAAGCCTAAGAAGACCATTATATTTTAAAAATAAAAAAATATGTAAAAAAATATTTTTAGAACATCAGAACATTTAAAAAAAAACTTCAAGACCATCGCTTGGGCTACTGCAGAAGGGGAATTGAGTTACTCGTCGAGGCACCGGAGCCGTCGAAGATGGCAACGACGAGGACGCAGGGATCGGACCGCCGCTGCTTGGGTTGACTACTGGGTTGCTGGTTAAGGTGTCGGAGCTGTCGACGGTGGGTGAATCTGTTTTATATGTTTTATACAACAGAGCGGTTTGATTGTAATAGGTCCATTTGGATGAATCTATCACTTTTAAATATTTACTGTTAAAGAGGGAGAACAGATGCGAGAGAGCGAGGAAAGTTAAACAGTTCGGCTCAATCAGCCGGTCTCCCAAATGCATCCACATTCTCTACATCAAAATGATCTATTTAGTGAAGTTTGTGTTGCCAACGAAGGGAGGAGGTCTTCGAAGCAAAGGTGATACATATATGATGCTATCTCATCGCTTGTTTGTTACAGATCCTCTCCAACCTCTTTTGCTATTCAAGAGCTTTATAGGATTTGATAATTGTAGTTTGTGTGGGTTTTTATTGTTTTTCTTTCTTTTGTTTGTAATAAAGGCTTTCATTTTGCTATTGTTTTTGGCTGTTTCTTTTTATCAATTTTTTGATGCGTGTGAGTTTAGCTTTTTTGGATTTTGCTGTAATAACGAAAGTGGTCTTTTTATCTCTACCTTTCGAGTTTAGTAGTATTTTATTGGACATTAGTCTATGCGTAGTGTTTGGTGCCTTTGTGCTACACGCTATGTCTGTTCTCCATCAATTGTAGAGATCTTATCAAAACGAGCCTTACATGTACTACATTATCAATGTATTGAGAAAGCTGCAGCCTCGATACAAGTTTTTCTCCTCGAACTTTACTAGATTTTACTGATAGAGTCGGTTGAGATTGAGGATATCATCCATGTAATTCTTTTTTTTTTTAGGGAAAAATACAAATATTAAAAAGCCAAATCGGCTAAAGTTGAAGGACCCTCAAACAGTGCGACTACATCCGTCCTTATAACATCAGTGACCGAATTAAAACTAAAGGATGCACGAGAATGAGCAAACATTGTTTCCTTCTCTAGCAAACAAACAATTCCAATCGGGATGGCTAGATAATAGATTCAATATATCAGCAATTAAGACCTGAAGCGAGGAACCGGCATTAACCGCTTGAACAACCTTGAAAGCATCGACCTCCGCTATGGATCGGGATCCCAATTTGCCTGAATAGTAACAATCCCTCTCGAAGTGCTAAACATTCCGCTACAAAGGGGTGGAAAACAACCTAGCATATGCTTTGCCAAACACCCTGTAATGGTTCCTTCACTATCTCGAATGACTGCAGCCATTCCTATGTGATCAGCTCCAGTGTGAACAGATGCGTCGGAGTTGAGTTTGAATAGTCCGGCCAAAAGAGGCATCCATTTCAACATCTATTGAGGAGCAGGGAGCTTTGGCACAAAATTGGACACCCAACATTTTTGATAGTTACACCGGAGCCTTCCAAACATATCAGATACACTTCTAAATTAGTGCTTATACGTCCACCATGAACCAACATGCTTCCAAATTGCCAGAGAAATAGGTAAGAACGTACTAGGCCTTGGAATACAAGGATCCCTAAAAATCTCTAAACATTTTGATGTTCTTGCCAGATCCCACCCTCCATCGCACACTAGCATTTAGCAAATCCCTGCCTCACAGTATTCTTCTCTACTTGAACGAAGGGTTAGACCCAATTCCAGCATCGAGTAAGAGCAAGAAGGGAAATACTTCGCCTTATACACTTGGGGAACTAGAGAGTTTGAGTTTTGTATTATACGCCAATACTGTTTTGCAAGAAGTGCTTGATTAAAGGCTTCCATATCGCAGAATCCCATCCCTCCTTCGAATTTAGACCCAATGCAGCTTCTTTTCGGATTCTGACCCTCCCTACCAAAATCTTGCTACCAAAGCCACCATCTCATCGCATAAAAGTTTTGAGGAGCCTAAACATGCTCATAGTATATGTTGTTGTAGCTTGAGCTACTTGTCACGTCCCAAAAGAGCTCTTGTTGAGAGGTAGGCAGCCTAGGACTTAAGTACTGCTCTTCGGTCTTCTACCTAGCCGATGTGGGACTTTTTGTATGTTACACTCTCCTCCACCCAATCGTGTGACGCCCCCATCACAAATCGGCTTCCCTGAGGGTCCTACTGGACTGTGGAGAGTCCACACACCAGACAGGTAGTACCCCGTTCTGATACCACTTGTCACGTCTCTAGAGTATTTTCTAAGCATTGGAATCAATTAGAATACTCTAAAACATCCTAGAGAAATCAAGGCAATGAGGTAGAGTTATGGAGTTTCTAGAATATTCCGCAATATTCTAAAAGCTTACATGACATTCTAGAAGGTTTCATAATATTCTAGAAAATTCTACATGGGTCCAGAATACTCAAAAAATATATAGAACTCTCTAAAAGATTCTAGAACCCTTTGAAAGACCCTAGAGAACTCTGAAACTTTCTAGAACATTTTAGATACATGTAACATACTAGTATATTGTAGAATTCTCTATAGCCTTCCACACTTTGTATATAATCTAGTAGCATGCTAGAATGTTCTAGGCTAGCCCTCTTTCCATATAATTCTAGAATGTTCTTTGAAGGGCTCTTGGTCTATAAATAGGGGAATGCCTCTCATTTGTCATCCATCCCCTCCATACTTGTAAAGACTACCTTCATAATAGAAATCCTCTTTTAAAGTTCTTTCTTTGCCTTTACTAACATTTCACTTTGCCTTCTCACTTTGTCCTTAAGAGTTCGGATGAAGTTAGGCTTACTTAGCATCGGGATTGTGCTAAGGCCGCACGGTTGCTTAGTTGAAAGATTAAGGCCGTGACATATTGCTTTAATGAGAATTTCTCTACCTCCCATTGAAAAAAACTTGCCTCTCCAAGATTGCAGCTTTCGCAAAACAGTCCTTGATTGCACTGAAAGTAGCCTTTTTGTTCCTTTCCACAAACGATGGAAGCCCTAAGTCTTTATCATGAGACAAGTTGGCATTAGTAAGGCCAAGAGAATTCTTAATGCTATCTTTGGTCTCATCCTCTGCAGTTGGAGTAATTTGGGGTCTTATCAATATGTACTGATATATTTATATTAAAGAAATATTTTCCCATTTCCCAAAAAAAAAAAAAAAGAAAGAAAGAAAATTGAGCCCACCTCATCTTCAAAATAGTGTGGGTAAATTGTTAGACTTAAAAAGTAATGCTAACTGAAATTATTTGCCTTAAGGTTGACAAAAGGATGCAAAAACGCACATGCTACCTTATCAATTATTTAAGCTGCAGTCGGCCATGACTTCTTTTTTTTTTTTTTTTTTCCTTTAGCAATTATCACCATATGTTGTATTTTAATAAAGGTAATGATTAAGTTCCTAATGCTTATTAAAAAAAACAAAAATAAATTAAAAAAATCAAGTGTTGAGCATTGAAAGCCAAAAAGCAAGCTGTAACCACATTCCCCCCTTTTTTTTTGAATTATTTTGCTCACCTACCAAGCAAGTACAAAAGATAAGGCTATTACTTTTCTTCGTTTAATCAAAAGTATAGCCTCTTATGAAATTAAGGTCAATTGGAAGCATATGTCACATTCAGATGTCCTACTTTCTCACAAACACACACGCGTGCACAAAACGCACCCGTAACATCTACATGTCTACCATAATACGAAACCCTTCCAAAATCTTTTTTTGTGTGATTGTGGAAATGACATGAGTTTGGGCCAATATGGAAAAAAAAAAAAAAAAAAAAAAGAAGCCAACGGTGTGAAAATTGCACGTTCTTGACTTGTCTCTGTTTTGATGAGCAAGGGGTTTGGGAACAAAACAAAAATTGAGTGGCTTTTAGATTTTTGGTTATGGGCCCCAATTTTAAGCACCACATATGGCTTGATTGGGCACTTTGGTCCATGGGACATATTTCACTTTCTATTGGTCTACATGACCCCCCACCAAAGGTTGAATCACTATTCACAAGCCAACCGTGTGTTGGTCTGTAGGTTTTCGTGTTTGTTTCGTTTGTTTACTTCAACTAAAACATCCAAAAACCAAAAGACAAACCTAGGATTGTAGAATTTATGACCAAGGTGGATATATTTTGTCCAATTCTTTGTCCACTTCATGAACAAATGTTTGAGGCCATGTTTTCTCTTTTTTTTTGTTGGGGCCGTTTGGATGGAGGATTTAGTTTGTTTGAACCTAAAATTTCATATATAACGACTAGTTGGAAAAGAAAAATGAATCTTGATTTGATAGTTTGAGCTGCAAAAAGGCCTTGAATCTAAAAACAACTCCATCTTGTTTTCAACATTTTTGAACCCATTATCAAAGCGCACTTTTCAAACTCAAAAAAGTTCAAACTGCACATTTCAAACCAATAGACTAAACGAACACAGTATTGCGTTTCTTAATAGAGGCATTCAAATTGTGAAGACATTCTCATGATTAGAAATCAATATGGTTACCATAAAACTAAATGCACGACCACTCAATTTAAATATATAATTCGTTTCATGGAATGTGCATTGGTCATCTCCTTGTGTTTTGTTCTCTATTGAAATACAAATCCCAAGTGTTATCATTAAGAAATTAATGAACCAACATCAACAAAGCAAAAGAAACCAAGGAAGAATTCCAGCTGGGCATGAAAGTTCAATGAGTAATTGAGTTGAGACAAGATCTTTACCTGAAAATTGAAAAGCCAGCTTCAAAATCATTCCTGAATTTGACCAAAGCCAAAATGGTCCTATAAGTGTCTCCTACTTGGGCAGAAACATTTCATTTTGGTTTTGGACCGCATTCTTGGTACGATATGGAATACAAACACATTTCGGACAGTTTCAGGCCACTCGGGAAGCTACGTGGAGATTCCTCAGCCAAATTTTTAGTTTTGTCCTGGGGGTTTTTTGCCGGTGGAGATCCCCACGTATAGTATACATTGTTAAACCATTTAATCTTATTAAAATTATTTTTTTAATATTTAATGGTTGAAAAACAAATACCTACTAATAGATTATTCTTTTAGTACTCATCAAAAAATTTGTCTTTCTTTTAATTTTTTTTTTGAATGTGCTAATTTTTGCCATTGATTCTATTAACCATTTATTACTTTCAAAAGTCTTCGCCATCAATGAACAAAACAGAAAAATTAATTAAAACATGATTTTATTCTCCTGCCGAATTTTCACTAAGAAGTGGACCTAATAGGGTTAAGTTTTCGTTAATAGGCCAAATCTTATTGACGATTATCAAAGCATATGCACACAATAATTGTGCAATATTTTTCAGGGGAAAATAAAGAGATATTAATTGTTTTCGTTTAAACTCTGGGATTAAGTTCTGTCCTTTAAAACTCACCTTCTCTTAAAAAAAGAAAATAACTTTTTTTTTAAATAGATAATTGTATTCCATATTATGAAATATACATCAATATAGACCTGAGCATAGGACAGATCATAACCTCAATGAGCGACTACTGCTTCCAATAAAGTCTCATGACGCACAAATGTTGAACAAACATGCTTGATTTTCACGTCTAGAAAACACATAGGCGCATCAAATATCGAGCATACAGTTAGCTCTTTGAAACAAACATCAATAAATGATGGAAAGCTTCAATTGATCAAAAGGAGGGAACCTACAATACTGAGGCCAATGCTACCAACGCACCGCCCGAAGCTTCAACTGCCCCCAACACTATGCGGCTTGAGATTTGATACCCCGTCCACAAGTAGGTGGCAATAATCATGTTTGTGTCGGCACGTTTACAACACGACACATTTAACCTGAACACAAATACGACACGATTAATAAGGTGCCAGAAATGCAAACACGAACACAACATGCTTATGGCACGCGTAACACAGCACGACACGATTAACATGATTATTAAACGTGCTGTAACGGGTTAACACGATAACAACACGCATATGATACGTTTATGACCCAATTAACTAAAAATTTTAAAAAAGCCAATAAGAAAATTAACAAAAACACAATATCTAATTAATGCTAACCTACTATGAATATTTCAAATATTTTTATTTTTAAGTTTAAATGTGTTATAAATGAGCGGGTCGTGTCATGCTATGTCAACACGTTTACGGCCCGTTTAATTAAACGTGTTAAGGCGTGTTTAGTGTGTTAGCACGAATCTAGCCCGCTTATTTTCGTGTTATTCGTGCTAACACATTTATGGCACAATTAATAAACATGTGATCCAAATCTGTTTATCTCGTGTCGTTTTCGTATCGTGTCATCGTGTCGTGTCCGAAATTGTCAGCCCTATCCACAAGGCCAAGCACAATACTAGCATCAACGCTAAAGAGGGAAGATCTCCATCTCTAGGGCCAAGACTCCGACGGCTAACCAAAGTGGCGGCATTAGAGGCCGGTCCTAAAGGAGTAACACTGACAGAAAACCTTAACCTAGAGAGAGATGTTATGAGTTGTGAGGAATATTTTCAACTAAGTTAAAAAATTTTAGCTGTTGGAAGCTATATATTGTAGACAATTAGAGTAAACTATTGACAATTAGAGTAAACTATTCGTACAAGAGAGCTTGAACTAATGCATAATTAATATCTTGCTTCAACGTGGTTTATTAATAGGTGAACCCATGTGTTTGTCAATAACTAATTGAAAAAAAAAAAACTAAAAAAAATACATTTCATGATAAGGCACAAGCAATATAATGTACAAACACCAATTCACATCTACAAATGGCACAACCCCTTGCCGCTATAGCAAACATGACACCACTTTTACCTGTAAGTACGAAGGGAAAATTTTTATTTTGTTCTATGATAAAATTAATTATTGTAGATTTAGATTATTTGTTTGTAGACCTTACTTCGAAGTACCATCCCTCTTTTTTTATTATATATTTTTATATGTGTGTGTGTGTATATATATATATATATATATTCAAACAAATTAACTATAGCATATCAATTTTAAATATGTGCTTGTAAGAAAAGGGTGAATAAATACATGGAAATTCGAATATATCAAAAGTCCACATCATGATCAAAATGAAATCAAGATAGATAGTGTTACGTGTATTATCAAAATTAATATATTGCCGAAAGCAAAGAAAGTTGGAAACTACACTAAAGTAGTCGCATCGTTATTATTATTTTTAACTGATAAGCTTACTTACGTAATTCCATTAAATTATCCATATTTTTAAGGAAGAGTCACCGAGCTTTAAGCATCCCGTGAAGAAGATTTTTTGATAGCCTAATCCTTAAGGATGACAATTACGTTGACCAAGTGGTTCATAAGTTTGACCATGACTTAAAAAAAAATAAAACACACGTCATCAATTCTAATAAGGACAATAGGATAGAGGGGAAAAAAAACTAATCAGGACAAACTCCACCAAATCTATTTTTATTCTATTTTCTTTCTTTAGTTTTTTTAAACATAGACTCCACCAACATTGTTGTCTTTCGCTTTCCACGCTATTTATTTTAGTAATCTTTTTTAAGTTTATGGGTTATAACTCTATTGTTAATAAAACAGTAAAATTTAATTTAAAAAATATATTATATATTATATTAAGATTTATAGTTTTGTAAATAACAAGCTATAACCTATAAGAATAAAAAGAATTTTTCTTTTTCTTTTTTTTCAAACGATACAAAACAAAGATATAAGATATATATAAATAATTGCACTGAGAGTAACGCGGCAAGATTATTTACTGAAACGTATTGAAAAGAATTACTTAATGGGTTTACCTTAAGATAAAAGGCAACTTAATATGTGTAATATCAAATCAAATTTATACTAAAAATTAGCATGCAAGAGTGGTGTTTAGTGCGTTTTCACCACACCTACACATTTATTTCCAATTTTAAAGCCCTTTCTAGTTTTACATGATTTAAATATAATACTTAACACCAATTTATAAAAATATTACGTCACTTAATTTAACAGGTTAGATCTTATTAGATGAAAATCCAAGTCTTTAATAAGTTTAAATTCGACGAGTCCTAACCTTTATTTCTCCATCTTTTTGTAAAATACGATTTATCTTTGGTAAGATGCTAAAATAAGATTTTAATGACACACCTGAAAAGGAAGTTCGCCAAACCATGAGACATCCACATTTCACATTAATAGCTCCTGTTACCGACATATTACCAAAAATCTTAGTTTATTGTTATTTTGTACCAATTGAATTTTCATTTGTTGTCTTGTTTTGTACAAATTGAATACGGAAAACCGAATAATGCACAAATTTAAAACACAAAGAAAAACGAGTTAGATTTGTGTTTTCAGCAAAAAGAAGAGGAAAGAAGAGAGAGAGAAAATTATATATTATACATGCTTTTAAATGTTATCTTTATTTATATAAGACTTAGAAATATTTATGCTATATTATCATTCATATAATATATTAAGTTGTGTCATAAATAAACATGTGTGGCATTTATAAAAAATAAATTTTAAAAAATGACATAAAAACTCAAAAAAAGAACTTAAGTTTTAAAACAACTTTAGAAGATAGTATTGCACGTTGAATTGGTGAATAATAGTAAATGTATCGAAAAAAATATATATTTCATTAAGGCAAAAAATATATATTTCCTTAAGTGGGAAAATTGTACATTATTAAGAAGATAATAATACTCACACGAACATAAATATCGGTGAAATTTTAAACATTTATGAGGAAACAAAAATTTCAAAATACCAAAATATATTTCTATTGTAATATTGGTTTTGCTAAAATATTGAAGAAATATAAAAAAAATCAATAAATATCGATAAAAATATTAATATCTTATATATGCCCATATTTTTCAAAGAACTTAACATGACAAAATGGTTTCAAAACTTTTGAATATTCAATAAAAATATTAAAATAAAGTTTAAAATATGTTACTAACACCGGTACATGCTTCAAAATCTATTCAAAAAGGATTTTTATTTATTTTAATAGTTAGAAGATTTTTCTTAGAACCCACATTTTGTAGAGCCTACTTAGAATGGCTTATTCTATTCAAAAACTGCTTATGAGTCCATTTAGATGACCCAATGGAAAAGTGCTCATGGCTATTATAAGCACTTAACCCCTGTTTGGCTAAAGGTGGTTCTTACTATAAATTCAGTTATGAACAGTGTAAAGTTCTCACGTGCTACAGTAAAAAAAAATTTTGCCATAATATAAAGCTCTCATATGCTACAATAATAAACAATTCTCACCACTAGCCAAACACCCTTTTATGAAAAGCCACCCTTTTATTGGAGAAGCCAAGCCAAGGGGTTTATGAAAAAAGCATTTATAAAAAAGCCTTTTGTTTACATTTTTGACCTTATATTTAATAATAACAAAATAAAAATCCATCTATATTATTGAATTATATTACTTTTTATAGCAATAAAAGCTTTTGATTTATTTAATTAAATAGGTTCAAAAGCTCTTTTGAAATCAAAAAGTACTTTTCTATATACTATCTAAATATTAATTAAAAAATCTTAATTGATGCTTCTTTTTTTCTATTGCTTCGAGATAAAAGCAAAAGCTATCCCAAACGGGCTTCTAGTTTTGTTGGGAAGCTCTTCTATACAGTTAAAGTTTAACTGATAGATCTTGCTTTTCACAATTAGTAGAAAGGTCTCTCACAATGTATGTTCAACCCACCGAGTCACACATTTTATTATTTGATATTTTAAGAGAAGAGTTGAAATTATGCCATTGAAACTTTATGCTACATATATCATATATAGTAATAAATTTTTACTTTACATTTAACATATAAATAGTTTTACACCGTTTATCATCGTTGAAATTATTAATTATATGGTTGGAAACTCAGCCTGGTATACCATATTTTAACAAAGTTAAAAAAAAAAAAAAACATAATTCTGCCCACAATTATGCCTTTTCCTCTACAAAGCGGACGACTCGGGTACTGACTCGTGAAGGTGAGCTGTGTCGCCACCAGATCCAAAAACTCAAGTGGGGTTGAACTCAGACAAACTATATGAGGTGCCTCCTAACGAGTGGCTGGGGGGGAACCAGATATCAAAATCCACCATGCCAAGTATTCTTATCCGACGGTCATGGATGGTCCAACAACGATCAAACAAACTCCACAGCATTGAAAAGTAAACGATGAGGAGTCTCCGCATAGTTGTCGTAGTATTATTATTTTGAATGTTTATATAGTACGTTTCTCCCACTCCCTTGCTTGAACGCATCAAAGAAAGAGATGAGTAAGCTTATGACAAAATGACGAAAATGCCCCAGGCATATGGTCGCTGTCTTGCGCCTTCCGTGTGCGCAGATCACCCCCCCAAAACCCCACCCCAAGACTCCCTCGTGTCTACTACTTTCCTTTTCACCTATTCCCGCCCCCATCCCTCACTGCCTTCGACTCTCTCTCTCTCTCTCCTCGCGAAAGCAAACAATTTTTCTTTTTTCTTTTTTCTTTTTTTTTCCTTTCTTTTTCTGTACGCCTATTTAACCGAAGTGAAAAACATAAACAGAGTCTCCTTCGTCGGAGAAACAGTATGAAGAAGAACAAATAAAAACAAACAAAAAAAGAGGAAAAACGGATTTTCTCTCTCTATATCTTGCTCGCTCCAAAACTGAATCCGATGATGGGTTGCGCCTGCGACGGCGGTAGTGGTTTTTTGTGGAGAGTTATAATAGCAAGCGTGCTAACGTGCGCCGCGCTGATCAGAACGGCGTCGTCAGATCCGAGCGATGAGGCGTGCCTGACTCACCTGAGCGAGTCGTTGCAGGACCCGACTCGGTCCCTGCAGAACTGGACGAAATCGATCTTCGCCAACCCTTGCAACGGCTTCACCTCCTACCTCCAGGGCGCGACCTGCAACAACGGCCGAATCTACAAGCTTTCTCTGACCAGCCTGTCCCTTCGCGGCTCAATCTCCCCTTTCCTCGCCAACTGCACCAACCTCCAGGCCCTCGACCTCTCCTCCAACTTCCTCACCGGACCCATCCCCGCCGACCTCCAGTACCTCGTCAACCTCGCCGTCCTCAACCTCTCCTCCAACCGCCTCGACGGCCCCATCCCTCCTCAGCTCACAATGTGCGCTTACCTCAACGTAATCGATCTCCACGATAATCTACTCTCCGGCCAGATTCCCCAGCAATTGGGCCTTCTCCTCCGCCTCTCCGCCTTCGACGTCTCCAACAATCGGCTCTCCGGACCTATCCCCACGACGCTGACGAACCGGAGCGGAAACTTGCCGAAGCTCAATGCGTCGTCGTTTGAGGGGAATAAGGATCTGTACGGATACCCTCTGCCGCCGCTGAAGAACAAGGGGCTTTCGGTGCTGGCGATTGTTGGGATCGGATTGGGAAGTGGGTTCGCCAGTTTGGTGCTCAGCTTCACTGGGGTTTGCATTTGGTTGAAGATCACGGAGACAAAAATGGCTCTTGAAGAAGGAAAGATCAGTCAACTTATGCCTGATTATTGAACCCAAACCACTATTTCAGGTATTTTTTTAGGAGATTTTTCTTCAGTCTAGATAATATGTATTTCGAACGATTTGTGGGGGGTTTTCTTTCACTTTTTTTTTTTTTTGGGTTATCTTTTTACGGATATTTGGGGGGTAATTTCTTTCTTTTCTTTTTCTTTTTAATGTTTTGATTCTCTCCATAAACAATCGACAGTGTATAAAAACCAATTTAAACACTTAATATTATTAATCTCAGTCAAATAGCGCACTTCTCTATTTTCTTTTCCTTTTTTTCTCTTCTGATGATGTAACGCTTAGCAAAAGTATAGTGTAAATGTAATGTCATTGTTGATGTTGTTTCTTCTTTATTTTCATCTGGTTGAAATTGGAACTATTGAGTGAAGAACTGTACGGTCATTTATTTATTTATTTATTATTTTTTTAAATTTTTGTGGGCTGCAATGTGCTAAAATTGTAGAAGAAACAATTAGTGCAAGTTATTTTTTTTTTACTTGTCAAAACTGCTCGCATTAAATATGCAATGAGCTTGCAAATACTTAGGAAGTTCTGTTGTGTTCTACGCGTTAATTGTTGTGAGCCGGTGGGCTGGGAGACCAACAAAACTAGATGGTGAGGAAATTGTCGACTTATGGTCCTCAAAATGCTCAAAATAAATTCTATTGTTTTTTATTTTTTATTTTATTTTATTTGTTTGGTTTGCTCTCTCTTGGCCAACAGTCCAGGGCAACTTGGCTTCTGGGGTTTTGCTTTTAAGACTGTTTCTTTCTACACGAGTTTTTCCCTAAACTTGGTTTTTATTATTTTTATTATTTTTATTATTATTATTATTATTATTATTATTATTATGTTCTAGAAATAAAAAATGTAAATGATAGCATAAAGTTTGACGTTGGGTAATTTCGTTTCTTGTTAGGGAAAAAAATTTGGGTAAATATTCTGTTCTCGGATTAAAATCACTTAAAAACATATAAAAGAAAAAATTACACTAACATGGCACAGAATGAATGAAATAGAATGGCATCCGGCAACATATAATTTCAACTGTTACAGATAAAACTCTCACAAAAAGAGAAATAAGCTACAAAACAATCAAAAGCACTCGCCAAGAAATTGCTTTTACCACCTTGGTTAATGATTAGTTAACATGTTACCAGCTCCTCACACAATTATGGTCCGTGGGTTAATGGCTTCTAAACTTTATTTTTTTAACTTTATTTTGTTACTTGCTTTTCAAATCTTTTATGTTGTTCAACGTGGACCTAGCTAGTCTCCTTGCTAGCTTGGGATCTTTGAAGTTCTCAAGGAAATGTGGTCCTACTTTTAAGATTACCGACACTAAAATACTAAAATATTTGCCTTCCTTCAATATTAGCATGTAACTATGTGCCTAAGCACTAATCCCTCCCCCACTTAAAAATGGGTTTTGCCCTTTTGCAAAATTAAAAATTTTAATGCAAAAAGTTGATTTTTTTAGGCCTGCATTACTTGCCTCTTTAGCTGGCTAGAGAGAGCATCTATGCCGGAATGGTGTCTGCTTTCTCTATTATCAGATAAAGTAAGAAATTCAAAATTAAAAAAAAAAATAACAGAAAATATTTAAAAAGTTAATTTTGAAATAAAGGAAAGGAAAGAGAGAATTAAGGAACTGTTCCAAACAAATGGGAGAAAAGGGGAAAAAAAAGGAATAAAAACATATAATGGTGAAGCACAAGTGAATTAGACAAAGATCCGGGACATTCATGATGAATTTTGTCCTAAAGATGAACAAGAAGAAAAAGAAAAGTCGCATTCGTTTCCACAAAAACACATAACATTTTGTCCCCGTCTCATCAAAAACTTTGCTCCATCCTATCGCCGTGACGCTTAAGATATTTCAAAACTCACACCGAAAGTAAAAGATGGTCAAATGTGCTTTCATTCCCCTTCATCAATGGGTCCTCCGAGAATGGCATGCATTTTCATCATGGATTTGGGCCCCCCTTCTGCCCCCCACTCTCTGTAATTTTTTTCTTCTTCTTTTGCTCCTTATGAAGTTAAAAATATGGGAAAGAGACTATGACTTTTTTTTTAAAATTATTTTCCTCTTTTTGGATTAAAACTCATTACTTATAAAATTATAGGCCCTATACTTATAAAATTATAGGCCCTACTTTAATATGTAACATACTTTTTTAAATTCTGATATTTTTTTTAATCTAATAGTTGAAAATTTGATGTAGGGTTAAATTTTTTGTATCATTGAAAAACCATGTTTCAAGATAACACTTATTTTTAAATTATTCTTTCCATGTCAATGTCATGCTAATTTTTTTTTTGCCTAACAATTATTGTAATTATCTACAATTATGATAATTTATTTTATAATTACTCATAATAATTATAATAATTATTTGTAGTAATTACAATTGTGACAATGACAATAAAAACAATAAGAAGTATCTTTATAAAGTATACTTCTTTACTATCACTATAAAAATTAAGAATAAGATGTACATGTATGATACATGTGTGTGTGTATATATATATATATGTTTAAGATAACTACAAAGCCAATGTCTTCTTTATTTTTTTATTTTTTTTTTCTGTCGCTCCAATTTGATGCGGTCACACGGAACGTGCTTCTATGCCTTCATTGCCGCATGGCCTTCTTCACTGGTGACTTGGCCCGCACCATATAGTACTTAAGATAAAAGGTTATATAACTCAGATGACTTTTTTTTTTTTTTTGGCGAGAACAGTACCTAGGGATTTGATCTCCCACTCTCTCTCTTCCTCTCTGAGCTGGGGATTTGGTTCTACAGTGAATGCACTTACTAAAATTAATACCGGCTTTTGGCAGTACTTCACATGAAAATCAAAGTTTCCTTTCTGTTTGTGGTAGTCTCACTTATTGGTCTAATTATGCATAAAGCTTGTGTCTATAGTCTTGTCCACAGGACTGTATTGTTAAAAATTAAAAGAAGAAAATTGAAGGGAGGAGGATATAAAGATTTGTACGCCATTTCTAAGTTTAGTTAAAACTAAAGTTTTAAATTTAAAAACTTAACATATGAGATCTTTATACTGTATTAATTTTTTGTTTTTTATTATAGCTGTTGAGAGTGCAGTTAGTTAAAACTAATTAATTCTAACTAAAATGTCAAACGGTTGCTTATTATGGTTTGATAGTATTCCAAGATAAATGAATCAGGAAAAAAAGAGAATCACTAATAAGGAGTGTTGTGAACAAGCTTCATATAGATATGCATTAGAATCATAAAAACAAACAAGTTACTCAAGACTATAAAATTAATAGATTTTTTCATTCAATAATTAATATAAATAAATTCAAACTACAAAAAACGTAACTATTTACAAAATAATCTCTCTAATTTGCCCCTTTAGATTGGAACTCTGATGGGAGATTTCAATTTTGAATTTTTTTTTATTGTTTTTCTAGGAAAATAAAGACATTAGCGTGCAATTTCATGGGGATGTTAATCATCGAGAGTGCAAAAACAAAACAATAATCATTAAGAGCGCATATGTATGGGAAGGGACGTCGATTGTTAAGGGTACAAGAGCACAGAGACGACAATCACCAAAAGAGGGGTAGGGGAAAAGGGAGATTAAAGAGAAGGGGCCGTAAGGGTGTAGGACAACGATCGTTGAGCGAGGGCAATAGGGCGCATGGACGGCAATCCTCGGCAGAGGGCACAAGCACGCAAGGACAAGAATCGTCGAGGAGGCGTAGATATGCATGGTAGTGATCATTAAGGAAGGTATATGGTGTTACACGGACGACAATCATAAAGAGATTAGGGTGTTTCTCGTTTGAGCGATAAAGCTGTGAAGAAGGACATTAGAGAGGAGGGAGTGGTTGTTGCCTTTTTTATGTTTTTTTGTTGGTTTTATTCTTCTTAGGCGCCATTAGTGTATTTCTCATTTGAGCAACATGGTTTTAATGAAGAAAATAGGAGGAAGAGGTGTGAGTCATGAACGCATGGAGAGAAAACATATGCAACAACTATATTGAATTAACAACTTTTTAGAGTATGAATCGATTTGATACTATATTTTGAATTAAAGAAGAACAAAAGAGCGAAAAGAACAAAAAAAATTTACGTGGTTCGATAGTGTGCCTATATTTGAAGATTAAGATAAAAAAAGGAGAATTCACTTAAGGGAGCATTATAGAGGAGCTTCATATGGATACACAATTAGTAGCATAAAAAAGTATAATAATCTTTTGGATACCTAATTTCTTAGTTAAATATTTCCAAATTTATATTAAAAAAAAAAAGTTGTGTTAGACTTTTCACTTATATATTACATGGCAATGTGGTTCCTAAGCCTTTTATATGTATGTTTAGATGTGCGTGTGTGTGAAGACGCTATAGTGAAATGGGCTACTTAAATTTGGATAATAATGTGTCCTTAGGTGGGAGTAGACATACCCTACTAATAAATTGACATCTAAGTTCATTTTGAGGTGTAAAGTTTAAATTCTTTACCCTAAAATTAAAAGAAAAATGTTCCATTATATACTCATCAAGTGTTGCACAATGTTCAAATCTCTATCGAATTGTCAAAGGATTTGTTTCCGATAAAAATTTGAAATTAGGTTTTGGAGATTACTGTTAGCAAAAGAAAAAAGAAACAAGTGAGTGTGTTTGAAAGCCTTGTTCTAACTTATTAGTTCTCTATTAGAGAGTAAAACTCTCACATGCTAGCGTAAAGCAAGTGCATGTTAGAGTGTAAAGCTCTCACATACTATAGTGTCTTAATTCTAACTAAGTTTCTAAACACACTCAATATATTTCTTCGAGTGTGTTTGGTTAGAGGAAGAGACGGAGGGAGGGAGAGGGGTAGACAGAGAAAGGTAAAGAGAGATACCAAATCTCTTGTTTAGTTTGAGGGAAGATAGGAGAGAAAGGAGATACAAAGGAATAATCTCCTTCTCAGCCCACATAAATTTGACCCATATTATCACTCAGTCGTTCAACTCTCCCTCCTTTTACCAAACAACTTGAAGAAATAGTACAATCATCGCCATGCTTCACATACTCTCTCCCTTTATTTCTCTGAATCCTGTCTACTCTGCACCCCTTTAATCAAACAAAGCCTTGGTTTGAAATGGAAAGTCATTAAACATTTATTTCCCATCTAAACACAAATGCCAATAGTATATTTGATTCAAAAAAAAAAGTATGAAAAGTGCATATTTGGTATGAATCCTGCTCTAATTCTGATGCATAATGTGATTTTAAACGTCACATCTTAGTTTTGTTATAACCATTAAGATTTAGAAGCTATAAAACTACTTTATATAATTTAAAAATGACAATTTTGTAACTATTAAATGAAAAGGTCAATACAACAATCAATGGAATCCAAATGTCCAAATTTAACATATGTTATACTTGATGCCAATTTGACACCAAAAAAAAAAAAATCACTGCATTATAGATTGATTTTCGTACCTTATCAAAAAAATTCTTTAGAATTGTTTGTCCAAAGTATTCTTAAGATCTAAGTTTGAATTACTCTTGAAATCTATTAAGAACAATTTACTTCCAAAATCATTCATAAAACTTACAACAACCGGTGATAGTCAACTAGAGACCAAGAGTAGCCTGTTGGCAACTGCTAGCTGGTATCCAATCATGATACATATAAAAATCCATTGTGATACTAAAAATTACAACAACTAGTGATCATCAGTATCCTAACATAATACTTAGAGGTATCTCTCTATGATACTAAAAATTTAGACAGTTGGCTGATGCCGGTTCGCTATTTTGATACTTTAACAGACACCGGCCCAAAAAGAAAAAAATAAAAAGAAAAAGCACAAAAATAATTTAAAAAAAGCCATTAATGAGGGAAAAAATACCGTATGGGAGAGCCGGGCCGCTCAACATAATGGAAACTAATTATATGAATGTTTGAAATTGAATTAATTGATCCAAACCCTTTAGGAACTGAAGGAAAATTGAATTAATTGTCTTCACCATCTTAAATGTCATGGTTATTTTAAGAAGACTTTAAACAAATATCAAAATCATGAGTTGTGAATTGATTTTTGCTACAAAATCATGTACAAAATATTACGTCAAGAAATTTGGAATACTAAAAATGACCCTAGATGGTATTATACAAGGTTACTTGTGGAAGTGCATCAGCGACCTTCGGGTAGTCTGTAGTGATATAGAGGGTATGCTACCGTGTTACTGAATTCTAACTGCTACCATGTTGTGGAGAGTAGTTTACTATTAGCAAAAATTTTATAAAAATTAAAAAAAAGTGTTCAACAACAAAGAGGCTAGGAGCATGCTGTTAAGGGCATAAGCTTGTCGACAGTGAGAGTGAGAGAGATGTCGTCACAAGACCCCAGAGGGAGATCTGAGCATAGTGACCCTAGCATGGGAGGAGAAGTTCCTGCCGCGAACTTCATGCGTTAGACCTCTGCAAAGGAGGTCTAAGGGCGGAGCAACGAGTAACGGGAAAGAGAGAGAGAGAGAAACTAAACTTGATGTATATCATTTTCGTTTTCTTTTTCACATAGTCCTTACACATTTTCTTGTACCAAAAAAAAGAATAGTGAGAATAAAATTACTCAATTTTTTAAAATAAAGTCAAAAATTCATCATCCATATTTCCTTTTTTTCTTCTCCCTTTCTCTTCTTCCACCTTCCCTCTTATCTTGGTGATGCTCCTAGCACAAGTGTGACAATAGAAAAGAAATGTTTGTGAGCTCACCAACACCATAATGAGCTCATGGCCGCAGGGGGCTAATTGCGGCAGCGTGTTGAGCCCTCCCACAAGTTATGAATCCTGGAACAAGCTCACCCTTCTACCTCCTTAAGTGTTGGTTATGAAATATAAAACGTAGCAGAACAAGATTTTAAATAGCAGGTTTTTATATATTTGAAATAAGTAGCATAGTTACTAGGTAAAAAGTTTACTCCTAGGGGTACATAGATTATTTACGTAATAGATATTTAGTTTGGTTTGATAGGGTTTGTATGGAGTTGATTTCAGTTTAATACCTTCATTTTTTTCCCTTAAAAAATATAAGAGGTTTAAGTGGAACATTTATGATAATTATGATTAAGCATTTATGATAAAGTACAATTGAAAAGAGAAAACATAATAAGATAAAATTAACATGACCAACCGTCCAAATATCAAATATTTATTAGATGGGTATTGTTGAGGGTGAGCTTGACGCCACCACCGATGAGCCAAACTCTGGGTGGTCTGCCAAACAACTCGGTAGAATTACGAGAAGCTTACGACTGACCTCAATGACCCTGGATGTTATGTCCAAGGTACTTCTCAAGGTCCCTAGGGCCGCACCTCATCGGGTTACCTCGGACTGAGTAGCAGCTCGGGTCGGACTATTCTTACTTTAAAGTAGACTGCTACTCGCCATTACGGCCAACAGATGGCAAACAACTCGTTGTCCGATGGGGGCCAATCTATCGGTGGAGGGACATGACACTTGTCTTCTACCATCTGACACGCCTTGATGTGACACTCGGGTTGTGGGTAAAACCCACTTATCATCCGGTCCAAATGGTAGCCTATAAATAGGACGCATTTATTGCATTCTGGCAAGCAAGCTCCTTCCCACTTAACGAGTTCCCGACCTCTGCCTAGCATCCCCTGCCTTGAGCATCGGAGAGCCCTTATCTGTTGACTGACCCTTTTTTGCCTCTGAAGCGTCCATCCTCTTGTTGCAGGTCTACCTAATCAGGCAGAGACGAACAGGGAATAGTTGAGAACCGTGTGCCGTCGCACGCGGTATTGATTTGATGCCGGGCCTCGGTAAGCATCAACAGGTATATCATGTAAGCACAATGACGTGGTGCACCAGGTCTATTAATTATTTTCTCAAAGAACGAAAATGAAGTTGCTAATAATTTTTCTTCATTTACAAAGAATGTTGTGGGGTGGTTACGGTATAGTGCAGAGGTGAGTGTTCTTATTTGTAAGAGAATACTGTTTTCGTACACCATGCTAGGATTTCTGAGTTTGATAATGTTAGTATGCGTTCTCATATAAGCTTTTACTGTTTCGTACATCAAGTTGATAGTTTCATCCAACGTCAATTTTGAATTTTTTTTTTTTTATTATTCACACATTGAATGAAAATTACAACTACACAGGCCACGAATTTTAATTTGCAAGCAGGATTTTGAAATTCTGAGGGTAGACACATTGTTAAAAGGCCTATAATTAGTGAGAAATTTAAAATTTGAAACCAATGAGGACAAAGATAAAGATTAAATTTATAACAAAATTAAAAATGAAGATTAAATTTATAACAAAATTAAGTAATAATTCTAACATTCTTTCATGATTTATATACATAAAAAATAAAGGGATTTGGATGTAGTGGTGAAGCTCCTTGTAGACTTTTGAAGGTTTAATTTTTTGCTAAAAGTGTACCCTTATTTTACATGAAAAATTAAATTTTGCCCTTACTAAAAAATTGAAATATATCATGATGCTTCTATTTTTTTAGAAAAATTATGATCTTACTTAATAATCAAAACATATAACTATATTTGTATGTAACAAAATTTATTAGTAATTTTTTATATTATGCCTCTATTGATAAAATATTATGGCTCCGCCATAGTTTGGATGCAAATGCCAACACTAAAATTAACCTCTTAAAATTAAAAGAAGATAAAATAGAAGAGAAAAGATTATGGTGCGGATTTGTGAAATACTGATGAGGGAAAAAGAAAAAGAAAAGGAGTCGATCATGAATTAAAAGAAAATGAAAGAGGATGGCTTGAAAAAAATAAACAAGAGAACGAAGGATTATCATTTGCAGAGGAACAAACTAATAAAAAAAAGGGAAAGAACTGTTTAACTGAAAACAAAAGAGAGAAAGCCATAAACTGCTAAAACTAAATGTAACTATTCATGTAAACAAGACACAGATCAGAAAATGAAAATGAAATGGAGAATTTTTATAAATATAATCTTTTAAATTTACTTTTTATAAATTCGATATATATTTATTTTTTACCTAACTTAATACTTAATATGTAATGTAAATAATAAGGTGTTTTTAAGCATAACATAGATAAATAAATAGCATGTAATTTTCTCAAATGGAAAAACTAGTTCAACACTGCAAAAGGGGGCCCAATACAGATTTATTCAAAAAGCCCAAGACATGAAAATGTAGACTGTCTTTTATAGGGGCATCTATCAAAGATTGAATACATATGTAATTGGTTTCAATTTTTTTCAATGGGGCACGTGTCTCCATGGGCCTAAACCGTCACCGTAGAATCTTATAATCGAGAGGAAATTTTTGCATTTTACATAATGTGTTCCGCCAACAATTTAACATAAGGAGGAAACTGGCAAGAGTTGTGAAGTTTGAGGTTAAAGTACTCAAAAATTAAAGTTGGGAGGCATTTTGTAACAAGTCCTATAGTTTAGGAGAAAAATGTCTGATGAATCCTTTTCTTTATTTGCATGTGCTGACGACAAATACACCATATTTGAAGACCTTAAAGAAAACAAAAGTCAGAGTTACTAGCAACTGGCAATCTTTGTGCTATTTCTAGCTGCTTTGGCTTGAATTATAAAACCAATGGATCCGGAGGTATGGATGGTCCTCACTTAAGATTATAACCCCGTTACTTACAAAACAATGTGACTTAGTCTAAAAAGTACACTACATATTAGATTAGGATTTACAGTTTTGTGAGTAGTAGAGTTATAACCTTATAAGGATGAAAATGATATTTCGTTTGTAATACTTGTCTTCTCTTGATTTAGCTTGTCAAACTCCCACATAATACAATTTTTTCCAAACTTTTTTCTTTTGTAGTTTATATACTAAAGGACAGTTTTTCCTTAATACAATTTTTTTAAGTATTAAACCAAACTTTGGATTTGGGAAAAACTAATTGATAGTGAATTGTAAGGGTTTATATATAAATTGAACAAATTGTATTTCCTTTACTTTAAAACAAGAAAGAAAACATAGTTTTTTTTTCCTTTTTTTTTTTTGTATCATGTTCTCTATATCAAATCAAAGAGTTTATTTCTTTTACTGGAGCACACAACTTGTAGTTATTTATACATCAAAAGAATTTGTAATAATATATATAATTATAATTAGTATATATAAAACAACAATGAAAATAAGAATTTTGAAAAAGAAATAAACCACAAATATATATATTTTTTATGAGAGACTTTTTCAAGTTAGAATCCATTTCTATTCTTTAAAAAAAAATAATACACTAATTTTTAGAAGGGAATATGTATTTTTTTAAGGTAGGATGTATAAAGAGTTTTTATTTAAAACACTTTTGTCATCAAGAGTAATTTTATTAATAGGTAATATAATAATAAATACATCTTCTTTAAATAGGGGTGTGTGAAAAGTAGAATAAGACGTCAATGAACACACCTTTTCAAAAATTGACTGTCAATTTTAGCATCAATGAAGAAAATTACCAAAAAAAAATAAAAGTTCAAGTACCAATGTGTCAATATTAAACATTAAAAGACCAAAATGTAACTATGCTCAAAGCTTCGTCACTAATAGTACCAATTACTGATAATTCTGTTTATCTATATTGTTGTCTCTTGGGAACAATGCTTTATCCCTTTTCTTTTTTTTTTTTATCTCTTTTTCAATGCTTTACCTTTTCTTTTTTCTTTTCATTACTTTTTTTCCTCTTTTTTTTTTGTGCCATTTATCTGTGTAGCCTCTTACGCCAATATTTCACTATCCTTTTCTTTTATGTTCTTCTTTTATCTCATTTTTCTCTCTATTTGAATTTTATCGCTCTCTCTTAAATTTTTTAAACCTCAAATCCCAACTTTCTTGTTAGAATAATCTCTTTACTTGTGGTCAATTCTCATTTCTATTGCAATTAGTTTCTTTGGTTTCTTTAAATTCAAACCAAACTAAAGATTGAATTTGTGTTGACCGTTCATTCTATGGTGGTTCAAAATGATGAATTCTTGGGGTTTTTTTCCCTTTTCTTTATAAATTTAACTTTTTTATTTATTTTTTAAAATGTTTTATTTATTACTATGATTAAATGTAACTTTTTCACTTAAACTTTTATTAATGTATACTTTTTGAATTTCCAAGTTTTTTATTTTTTATTTTTTTTGCGTATTGTTATTCGTATTCTACATTGCATAAAAATTTCAGTTACAACTCAATAGGTCACAGGTACCTAAACTAATATTAGTAGTGAAGAGCAGAATGTGCACTATAGTCCCAAACGGATAGTTGCCAAACTACATCGAAGTGAACGAAACCAATTTGGACGTGTAACATTTATATACACTTCGTAAAATATATGTAAGTATATGTATATGTATATGTATGTGTGCATATATTTATATTACTATATCATAAGCATTTGTGTGTTAAATATTCAATCATTTCAAGGTATTAAATTGATTTCCTTGATGTTAAGGAAGTATGGTTTTAATTTAAGAGATGTACTCCTATTTTCTTGGAAAATAAATAGTAATGTCATTTAACATGAATAAAGATGATTTAGCCTTTGGTACGCATGCAATTTGTATTGAACCTAGCATTATTCAAACCTGAACTTGGCATATTGAACCTGGCATTTCACATTGAGCCTTGCTCCTACCTTGCACAGCTGCTTTTTATCTTAGCATAATCCCTACCTGGCACAGTAGGGCTGCAATCCTACCCGGCATAGTTGATACTGTGCCTGCATGGTACTATCCTATGCATAGTTGCTAGACACTGTTTACAATATCACCGACCTTGCATAGTTCTACATTCTATGTAAGGTTGTGAGATTTTCCACCTTGCATTCTATGCACAATTATCCAGGTTGCTAACCTTGCATAGTGGCAGCGCTTTACTTTGCATACCTTGCAAGGTTGGCTACTCTACATAGTTGGCAGGATTGCCCTTAGCCTTGTCTATAAGTAGCTAAAGTAGATAGACATCCTCCAATACGAGTCCCAACAGAGTTTGCAATTGAGTGTTGGCAAACAGTTTACATTCCACACAGTCTATAGCAAGCTCTATCAACAAGACACCCTGTTATAGGGTGTTTGAAAAAGTCGACTAAAACTAACTTTTTCGTTATAAAATAATGTAATGCTCTCCCATGTTACAGAAAAAAATAAAAGTTATTATAATATCAAACTCTCATATATTGTAGTGTTTTAAACCAAAAAATTAGTTCTAACCAATTTTATCTAACACCCTATAATTTTATGTATTATAAAAATTTCAACTTTATGCAACTATTTTTTAGAAGATCCAATCACCTTATTAATTCGTGTCAGTCATACTTAATACTCAAACTACTGGTTAAATTTTCTCTCAGTCCATATTCAAATATTTTCCTACTTTGACTATGTAATGGTTTGATTGTTGGACTACTATTGTTGAATGAAATTCCATATTTGCTATTGTTCTGTTATTTAGTCCTTTACATTTTTACTTTTTATCAATAAAATGTTCCCAATCAACCTGTAACACCTATATTTATACATGTAACGCTAGTTTAGTATATAAAATGAAAAGACGTGTCCGTTGTTTACAAGTTATTGGCAATGGTTTCCTTATAGCATGAGGGGCAGGATATATAGGTTGATCAAGAAAATGAATATTTAATTCAATCAAGGAGTGTAAATATAATTTTACATGAATTAAAATAATGAAAAATTACTTTACAAAATTGAGGCAAAACGGGTTGGTGGGTCGGGTTAGTGTTAGGTTGGAGTTAATTTTTGCAAAAATTAGGTCGATACTAACCCAACTCGTGATACGAACGGGTTGAAAATTCTCAACCCTAACACGACTTGTTTTGATATGGGTTGACACGAACACGACTCGTGTCAACCCGTTCCTTATGCACAGTGTCAAAAAATAATAACCTGCGACCTGTTTTTGACCCATAACCCGATTGTGACCCTCAACCCGCCTACATTAATATATATAACATAAAAAAAAATAAAATTAAAAGAGTTTCATACCACTTCAACAAGAAAATGAGTGATAAGAGAGGTAGGGTTTGATCTTTAAAGGGCTTATATTATATATAAAATAATATTAATTTTTTTAAAGTTAATTAATTAAATACGGGTTAGAAACGAGTCATTTTAGTGTCAGACGGATTAACCTAAACTCGACCTGTTTTTTGACAGGTCAATTTTGAGTCAACACTAAAATGACCCGTGGTCAAATTTTTTGACACTAATCTGTAAAAAAACGTGTCGGATTCGTGTCGTGTTGTAACCCATATTGTCGGCCCTAACTCCACCATTCAACAACATGGTAACTATTGGTGACAATAGTATAGTACGTAGCATAAAAATGAGCGTAGATGTTCCTAACTTTAATTTACATACATTTTATTTCAATATGATTTTGACAAGATCCGATAGTTACTTAGCTCCACTACCCGTGTGAGTTCTTAGAAAACCCTAATTTATAATACTTTAATGTAAGCAAATCGGAGGACGATATAGACTAGTTGGCCTTGACCTGACCCACATCCTTTTTGGTTCTTTCTCATGGATGACGACAAATATGCGGTTTCACAAAACAGGTTAATAAGGCCAGGTCTCATCTTGGAGGTAATAACTTTTACTCCCAAAAAAAACAAAAACAAAGGATAAAAAATGTATGGTGCATGTCCTTGCTGTTAAAAAAAAAAATTAAAGAAAACAAACCAACAAAAGTGTAACCAAAGTGTGAAAAAAGTTGCGTTAAAAAATGGTCAATAAAAAATCACTATGCACATGGGTCTTAGCTCATGCCTCACTTGTTTGTTTGTCTTTTGTCAACGGAGAGAGAAAGATAGGGTTACAATTTCAAAACTTAAAAAAAAAAAAAACCAATAAGATAAGTAAGATTAAAAAAAAAAAGATCAGAGACTCGGTTGCTAACTATATTTTACAACAAATTAAACTGTCAACAAGAAAAAAAAAAAAAAGGTTGAAAAAGAAGTTTAGCCCAATCTATAAAAAGAAAAAAAAAGCATACAGATGACAAATTTTTACGTGGGGAATTATAAAAATAACTTTTTCAAAAAATTTTATTTGATCAATGACTTCTTTTTTTTTTGTTTTTGGGCATAAAAAATCCTCAAAACAGTTTTAGTTTTTTTTTTCTACCTTGGTTAGGTTCTTCTCCTCGATACAGTCATTTTTCTCTTTTATCTGAAAAAAGCTAGAATAGTTTCTCTGCTAAAAAAAAGCCTTTTTTTTAATACAAAAAAAAAGTCATTTATCTAATTGAAAATTTTTTTGGCCCTTTTCTCAAACTATTCCATTTTGAACCCGAGCACAAGATTTTTGTTTTGTTCTCTCTCATAAAACATAGAAATGATCACAAAAAATCAGAAAATTTCTTGAAATTAAAAAAAAAAAAAAAAAAAAACTCATGGCCCTGATCAATTTACATCATTTCAAACTTTTTCTCTTGAATATCCCAACTGCCAACGATACAACTTTTATTGTATGGTATGGCCATATCATATTGGCCCTTATTTTGAGGTATGCAAAACTACCCGAGTAGGATTCTTTCACTTTCACAATTAAATCCTTCTCAAACAATAATTTAAATCTAGACTCTTATATGCCCGAGGTGTTCATATATGTTCTCCAACTTTGCAACCTTGTTTTGCTTTAACGACTAGAAGCTTAAAAGAAAAGGCATAACTACATGATTAATGACGACCCCTCGGACATGGTGAATATAATTTTTGTTATGTTTATGGGTTGTGTGATTTTTGGAATCTCAAGATATTCATTAATTTTTTGCATAATTAATAATGTGGTAAACAAGTTGTTAACTATACTTTTATAAAGAAATCAACAAAAGTTCAATTTTCTATGAATAAAGCCATCAAAAAATTCATCAATACAATTCACTTAGCAGTTTCCACATCACCTAGTTAAAAAAAAAAATAGTAGATTACTTGAAATTCCTATTATAATCTTTGGTGATTTTTTTTTTTAATAAAATTTTCCCCCAATGTATCTTTGTTATCTGTAGCAGGGACAATTTTCACAAATGCAGAGATGTGAACGTATAGTATTAAAATTGGATTCTTTAACACCCTTCTTTATCTTTTATCCATGTGATGAAAAGAAAAAGGGGATCAATCAACGTGCTATGTTGATAAAGGGAATGCATGGAGACCTTTCCCCCCATAAAATAATCTCTTTTTTTAATTTATGAATTTAAAAATAAATTTAATTTTAGTATTCAAAACGTGAAGCAATTAGGCTCCAATAGAAGCTTATTAAACTCCTCCTGTCAGGAAGGTGTAGAAAATTGCAGGAAAAAGGGAATGTGACCCTCTTGTGATAATTTAATGGGAGTATATAAAGTATAAGAAATGCTTGCAATGTCCTTCATTAAATAAAAAATAATACAATTGAATATAACGTAAAAGTGCACCTAACATTGTATTAGGTAATTAACTTTAATATTTTACGAGTCAAAATAGAACATAATACAATACGACACAAGAGATTATAAATGAAATTTGCTAATGGGTTAATGAAACAACTAGCCCAATTATGTTTATTGTATTAAAATATGACTCCAGTTTGTAAAAATTTTACAAATGTCTCATAATGATATCATTAAAATTATTACTATATAATTATATAATACAATATGTGATATCATTGAAATAATTACTATGTCATTAAGGACATTTTTAAGATATTTTGAATATTGTGTTAGATTTTAATTTCATAACAATAATTTGGTTACATATTATAATTTTTTCTTTGCAAATTAGACTCAAAAGACTGTATTCGTTTCCTTTGCATTTGCTGAAGAAGGTGAAGTTTTGGATAGATATATTGCCAATCTACCTTGAAAGTCGCCTAGCTAATCAAATCAAATTTGCAACAGCATATAAAAATATTCTTTTAGGTTTTAATTTTGTAACATTCATTTTTTAAAAGACATGACAATTCAAAATTTTCTTTTAGATCAACCTATATAGAAGTCACAAATTTTTTTTTTCATGTATTTTGCGTATCACTAATGTGTTGATATGGATAGTTGATCAAAGTTTAGCGGAATCGGTGTAAAAGCATCATAAAAGAAAAATTATAATTTTTTTAATGAAAAAATTATAATTTTGGACCACTGAAGATTGATGAGGAAAGTCAACTGTTATAGATTTGTGATTTATGGGCATGTAATCGTTGTACAATTTCTATGTACATCTTAGAGGGTGTTTGGAAGGTGGTGGGAACCAGTGGTGAGAACCACTTTTACTGTAGCATGTGAGAACTTTACACTGTAGCAATTTTTTTTATTGTTACTGTAACATGTGAGAGCTTTTTACTGTTCATAACTGATTTTGTGGTGGAAACCGCAGTTTCTATCACTTTGTCAAACACCATTTTGTGGTGTAATATTAGTCATTCTATATATATTACACAATATTCATTAATATTTTTATTATTAAATTTCAGGGTTTTCTTTTCTGTGCTTTACACTTACTACTAAAATAACTTTGAAGGAAAGCCCAAAACCAAAAAATAAGTTTCAGGGACAAAAGTATTAAAAATGAGACTTTCAACGACAAATCAGCACGACTGCTAAACAAAATATTAAAAAATTTAACAGAAGAGCTCTTTCTAAAGGAATTTTTTTTAAAGCGTTCCTTCACCAAGTATATATTAAAAAAAAAAAATGGAATTAACATCGTCCTTTTGCATTATCAAGCTGTCAAAAAATTAAGAGTCTTGTTTTTCTTTTAATTAAGTGCGAGTCTATTGCCAGATCTTTATTTGCTTTTTAACACCATTTATATTCAAAAAATTAATTTTTTTTAATATTGTGTTAGATTATATAAAATGGTGTTGGTATTGCATTTCTTTTGCACCAGAAAAGTTTTCATAAAAATTATAAACGAAGGTTTCAAGTGGTTTAGATTTGTTTTCTTTGCTTGAAAACTTTTGGGTTATAATTGAAGAAATATCTCTTTTTCTTTTTTTTTTTTTGAGAAAATAATGGAAGCAATTGCTAATGACAAAACATCGTAGCTATTGCTATCTTTTATTATTTTTTTAACTACTAAAGAAGAAAAAAACTCCAATTGTATGTTTTGCTACGCAACAACCTCCCTTAAGAAATTATATGAATATTTTTGTATCTTGAGTTTATTGAAAAGTATACTATTTATTTTGGATTTCCAACTTTATACCAAAACATTTAAAATTTTAAAGGCGTATTAAATTAATGTTGTGACCCAATTAATGCTCAATGTTGACAAAAAATCCTCAAATAAAAGATTTTAAAAAATCCAGAAAAAGAGGCAAAAACAAATAAATTAAAATGTTTTTTTATTAAAAAAATATCAATTGGGTCCTGTGCGTGGATCTTTAGACGGATGATAGGAGTGTCTTGACATTGTTATCTTAATTTTTTAAAATGTTTGAATTTTTTTGTCTCGAGTATTATTTTAGTTTTTCTCAATATTCAAAGCTAAGTATTGAATGACCTACAATATATATATATATATAGATAGGGAAAGAGAGAGTTCTATATGTTGAATTTAGAGATGGGGATCGGAACCATTTATTTTATGACAGAGCTAGGTGTAATTTTATTGTTAGATTATGCTTACAACCTACCAACTATATAATTTAAATATACACTTAAAAATATCTTTATATGTGCTGAGTCATTACCAAAATAAATAGTATACTTCTTCAAATAAAGTTTTATTTACTGAGTTTCCAAACAAGAGAGAGAGAGAGAGAGAGAAATCTTTACTTGCCAAATGCATGTCAAATTGGCATTGTACTTGTAGTTTTCCATTGTTAACATTTATATTATTCGCTCAAATTTAAGAAAATGTTTTATGGGTTATGAAAATAGAGGCAAGAGAAGCACTAATTATTCATTAGTAGGTCCATTGTGTTTATATTTTTGGAATACAGAACTTCTATTTGTCTCTGTAGGTTTTAACCTCACTTTAATGTATCAACCTTTTTATAGGCTAAAACACTTTTTGCAACTCCTTTATCCAAAAAAAAAAAAAAAAACAAAAAAAAAGCCACAGACATGTTAACTTTTGAGAAAAAACTTTCGAATAAGAATGTGGTTACATAGCATTTCCCGTCTTTGTTTTGAAGTGGTTTTTGAACAGAAGGTACTCTGGTATTTGGTAAGAGAAACTTAATAGATCAAAACCGTTTAAAATAGTTCAATTCATAAAAATGGTTTAAATTGACGTTTAGTAGAGTAATAAATTAAAACAATGGAAACAGTTTTAAAACACTCAAAACTTCTAAAATCTACACTTTGTCCCTCATTAAGTTCTTATGGTTTGAACCATTTTCTATAGTAAAAGTCATTTACATTCTCGCTTTTCTTTCATAAACCATAGTTTTCAAACATTAGTTCTCGTTTTAAACTTGATGTGATGTTTTAATATCGTTTTAGATTTTTACGTTTCAAACGCCCTCAAATTTGGCATGATTTGGAGATGCTTGACACATGATCCTAACAAGGTTCGGTGTCAAAGGGTAGACTTGGCGGGGGTGAAGGTATGTTGCTAGCAGTGGTGGTGGACCAAAAAGGATCTTTGCAGATGTAATCTTTGCAGATGTAATCTTTGATGGGCACAGTTGGCTCAACAATTTGGACACCGAGGACTTTTTCTTCTTCTAATTCTTCTTGAAGGTCAAAGTCTTGGGTCTCATCATCACTTAAAGATTCTTGTTGAAAAATCTCTAAGTCCTCCTTACTTGTTGCAAGCTCCACGCATGGTTTCATCTCAAACGTGATATGCTTACTATCTCATCGCAACTCAAAAAATGTACTAGTCAATTACCCAACTTGTTCTTGTAAGCTGTGAAGTTGAGATGATTAGGCAATTGGTAATTGGTTGGTATTGCTCCTCAAATGAGTGATTTGTTGTTGTCAATTGAGTCAACACTCCTTCCAATATTAAAATCCCATATGGATGTAAGGTTTTAACTTGCGGCTCTATCAAGTTAGAACTGTTTTCTCAATTGTAGTTGCTTATTGAACAATTCATCTCCTCATAGTCGTACTTCGCCATCTCTTCCAACATGTGATAAGCTTCATCGAGAGATAGGCGGTAGAAATAGATGGTACCACTTTCCATGTCTAACCAACTTCATGTCAAGTAGCTCAAGCCATCAAGGAAGATTTTAAGTTGAAACTTTCTCTGGAAGTTGATGAGTAAGTTCTTGCATCACTACCAAGCATCGTGAAAAGACTACAAATCTCATTGAGCAAACCTCAAGAGTAGTCGTCGATTAACCATATCTAAATATCTCATACAAAAACTCAAAAACAAAATTAAAGACAAGAAAAAAAGAAAAACAAATAAAAATATTTAAATTAACCATCAAGCTAATTGGCATCAATGTTAACCAAAACTAAATAACAATCCCAAACAACGATGCCAGAAACTTGTTACACTAAACCGCAAGTATACATGTCATATGACTAATAAAGTATACATGAGTACGGATGTTGATCCCACGAGGATTGAGTTTGGTTTGTATTAATTATCGAAATTGATTGACTCTAGGATTATTTAAAACACCGAAGTTAAAATAAAAATAAAACTAATGCCAGAAGAAAGGGGAATGAATATTAGAAACTAAACTAAAAATAAAAATAATGGAACCAAAAATAAAATACGAAAAGAATTAATTAAAAATACTAGAGCATTGATTTCACCATAACTTATCTGCATTAATTTTATTATTAAGTAAATATCATGATTAATTAGTCTCGAACCTCTTAATTAACCAATTACCTCTCTCGAGTGTTAAATTAGATAATATGCTCGCAAATTTGATTCTAATATCTCTATTTAGTACCAAGTATTCATTAAGTTCTAATTCTCCTAATGACTATAAAAGAACTATAAATCTCTCAATCTTATAGTCACCTAAGATGCGTTTTCCATGATCTGTACATGAAATTTCTCTTTCTTAGGCGTCAAACCTTACATACTAAAATCATTTAGTTCATTGGTCAAATAAAATAGAAGCATTAAGTATAACAAAACACAAATAAACCATAACAAACCACTAACAACAAATCAACACTTCATAATAAGGAAAAATCAAACCTTCAGAAAAGTAATTACTTGATAACTAAAATTATACAAACCAAGATCAAGGGTTCAACATTTACAAATCACAAAAATACAAAGAAGAGAATGAGAACAAAAAACCCATTTTGGATTGTCACAAGCTCCAAGCTTTTCCTTTTCTTCTCCTCTCATGGTTCTTGATCTCCAAATGCTTTCTCCCATGTTGATTTATTTAGAATAAAACTCAAATATAAAAACCAGAACTAAATCCTATTCTAGAACAAAACAAAGGAATGCATTTTTTTTCTTTTCTTTTTCCTCTTGTTCTTCTTTAGAGTGAGCACCAAATCTCCTTTGGAAGTTATGCCTCCTCAATCCTTGTTTGAAAATGGAGGCTCTTAGGGTTTTGAGTGGTTAGGCATAAATCAATTTGTATTTGGGACTGTTGGATCACAAATGAGGGCCAAGATTGGCCCAAAAACTCACAATTAGCAATAGGCAGGTAAGCAACCCCCCAACATACGCGGCCATGTAGATGGGGGCCTCGTAGGCACATGGACTGCGCTTGATGCTACGTGTGCATGCTGTAGCTTATGCGGCTGCGCTCTTGGTCTAGCTAGCAGCCTTTGTGTTGCGGGCGCATATCGCCAACACGCCTAGGCCTGCACTAGCACACATGTCCCTTGGGGCCTTTTGATGCTCCCTATTAGCCTCACAACGCTTTGGGGTAAGCAAGCGAGCCTGTTCCCTCCTACAAATCATGTTTTAGCTCTTTTTTCTCTTAAATTTTAATTTATTAGTTCTTTACAAAATAATGCCAAAAAAATTAAAATACACAAAAGCTTAAGGATTTATACAATATTTAAGCTTAAGAAATAATTGATTTGTGAGTGAAATACTCACTCCTCAGTGGCAGAGGAGTAGAATGACATTGAAGGAGGTGTTTAGAAACGAAGACAAAGGAGATAATGAGATGAGATTGCATGAATCTTACCATTGTTTTGTCGCAAAGTAACCATTTCCTTTGCCATCAAAGCATCACCATCTTCCTATCTAGTCCACCGTTTTGGCCGCCGTGCTTTGTCAAAGATCGCGACGCGAATTCAACATCGAGCTTCATCAATCTGGAGCTTCATCATTGATCGAGAGTTATTCTGCAACAGAGAGAGGGAGGGGAAAGAGAGACAAACGAAGAAGAAGGAGGAGAGAGTGAGAGGAGAGAGAGGGAAATTCAGTAAAATTTGAGATGAGAAAAAAAAATAAAAAGAAAAAAATTAGCATAAACTTTTTGTGGCATACATTTTTCGCTATTTCTCTGTGGCATAAAAAAATAGATGGACAAAAAATGACATAATGTGTAATCTTCTTTTTTTATAAATGTCATCTTTTAAGATTTACTTTTTATATTGTGACACAACTTAAGATGTAACATAAATAAAGTGTAATATAAATAAATACAACTTTTAAAATATAGTACAACATGTAATTTTTTCCTTATTACTCATCCGTACTGTCTCCTCTAACCTATCTATAGCCCTTGGGGTTTTTTTTGTATCCTTAACACTTGAACCTATGACGTCCTTACTAATAAGGTTTTTAAGGCAAATATTGTTATCAATTTATAAGGAAATTAGTTATAAAATATAATTTGAATCCATTTGAACTGTTTTTTTTTTTTAATTTTTTTACACGTTTTTTGAGACAAAAAAATTTAAAACCACTTTCACCATAAATTTTTTTAAAAATTCTCATATTTTTTGAAATAAAATTCTTATCTTTCAAAATAAAATCATTTTAAAAACACTACTAAAGAAAAATATTATCGATTTCAAGAGATTCTAACAATAAGTATTGTTTTTTTCTTACTGGAAAATTCTCCCAATAAAATTATTGGAATTATTGGAAGTGAAAGGTAATAGAAATGATATTTAAAAGAGGACATGATTTCTTTTTTCCTTTCTTCCTCTTCTTCTTTTTCTTCTTAAAGGAACTATGTCTATTTGTATTTTTGTACCCAAAACAAAAGAAGAAAGGCCAGCAAACCCATCTTTTTTTTGAAAAACAAGACATGTCTTATTGCGTCTGGGGACCAGAAGTAGGGCCGACGACGAGGCCGATGACGATGACAATGAATTCAGCGAAGCACAACAATCCACAAATCCAGCAATTCACGCACTCTTAAAAACGAAAAACAACATAAACATGAATCTAAATCGCAATGCTTATTATAAATTCCAACCCCTTTCAACGACACCTGTTCTATATTCCCCATTCTCGACCATTTCCTCTTTCTAACCCAATTAACCACCCCTTTAAATCTTCCAAATTCTCCTTTCTCCAACACAAGCTCGTCGCTCATACAATCTTCAAGCAAGAAAAAGAAGAAGACGACGCTGCATTGTCGTTGTCGTTGTCGTTTTCTTTCTAATCTTCCTCTTCTTCTCGTTGTCGTTTTTCATCTCCGTCGAAGATGACGGTGGCCGTCGATCCGTACGTGTTCTGGACTTTTTCCGCGACGCTCGCGGGATTTCTCCTTCTTGGCTTTCTCCGCCGACGTAATGCCGGTGGTTCCAAGAGGAAGATGACTGCGGCGACGGCCGCCTACGGCGACGACGGGGAATTCCGTCGGGTCTCCGGTTCCGACACTGACGTTATCATTGTCGGCGCCGGCGTTGCTGGCTCTGCCCTCGCTTGTACTCTTGGCAAGGTTGGTTGTTTCGTCTTTTTCAATTCTTCTTGTTCTTCGTTTTTTTTTCCTCCCTGTTTTTGTCTTGTCTTGTTTTTTTTTTTTTTTTTTTTTAATTTTTTGTGGTATTTGCGCCTGGAAAGAGATTGATAATTTGGATTTTCGGCCGCCGAATTTACATTTTTGTAGACTTTTCCTTCAAATTTTTTGTCCTTTTTCCGATCAAGTTCGTATATAACACAAATTCCTTTCTTGTAGGAGGAAACTACGATGAATTTGTAAACTTTTTGTCAAAGTTTTTGACGCAATCTTTTATTTATTTATTTATTTAAATGTTTCATTGGATCAAATTTGTTGACTTGGATAGTTATGCCTGCTTATTGGAGGGATTATAATTCTACCTTGCAATATTTTTAATTGTATGTCATTGTCTAGCGATTTTTGCTCACTTTTTGGGTTTTTTTAATGGTTTACTTCTGGGCATAGTTACTCCAGTCTCTACCTAAAAATTTGATTAATGGACTTTAAGTTTTTGGACAAAAACAAAAACCACTAAGTCCTTGCAAGGGATATTTACTCAAATAATTATATCTTAGTTCTAATTCCAGGATAGAAGGAGAGTTCATGTGATTGAAAGGGACTTGGCAGAGCAAGACAGAATTGTTGGTGAACTTCTCCAGCCAGGAGGGTACCTGAAATTGATCGAATTAGGCCTTCAAGGTATGCCTGAATTCTGGGATTGTAAATTTTGTACTTAATGTAGTTGGCTAGATATCGCTGGGTATTGTTCTTGGTTCCATTAGATCGTTTTGGTTTCAACATGTAAACCTGCATTTCCATTTGCTTCATTCAGATTGTGTTGAGGAAATTGATGCTCAGAGAGTGCTGGGATATGCTCTCTTCAAGGACGGGAAAAACACCAGGCTTTCTTATCCATTGGAAAAGTTTGACGCGGATGTCACTGGTAGGAGTTTCCACAACGGGCGTTTTGTACAGAGAATGAGAGAAAAAGCAGCTACTTTTCCTAAGTACGCTTTTCTCACCCTCATGAGATGATTTTTGTGTGTTGTCTCACTGTCCTTTTATGTTACACTATGCTGATCAGCTCCTGTGTTTGATTTTTCCCTGACAGCGTGCGATTGGAGCAAGGTACGGTAACGTCCCTGCTTGAAGAAAATGGGACAGTTAAGGGGGTTCAATACAAAACAAGGGATGGTCAAGAACTAAAAGCTTATGCTCCTTTAACAATCGTTTGTGACGGTTGCTTCTCAAATCTGCGCCGCTCTCTTTGTGAACCAAAGGTGATGATGTGTGCATGGATTTTAGCTTTATTTTGGACACATACCTTTTTTATCCCATAAAGGCACAAACTGTGTGATACCTTTGATTTGATTTGATTTTATTCTTTTTCAGGTGGAAGTGCCGTCTTTTTTTGTTGGTTTGGTCCTGGAGAACTGTCAGCTCCCATATGACAATCATGGGCATGTCATTCTAGCAGACCCTTCGCCCATATTATTTTATCCAATTAGTAGCACTGAGGTTCGTTGTTTGGTTGATGTGCCTGGCCAAAAGTTACCTTCCATCGCTAATGGTGAGATGGCTAAGTACTTGAAGACCGTGGTCGCTCCGCAGGTAACTCTCCTTTTCAAGATCTCATTACAGTGTGAAAATCCTAACAGACGAACTATGTTAATCTTTCTACACAAGTCCTAACAACCATTCACATGAATTCAATTATGATCAAATTGTGATTATTTTAATTTATAGAAAAACCCGTCCTTTTATAATAAAATCCGACTAAATAAATTTAGCAATTAACAAAATTTTCTAACACAGTAGTCAAACTCAAAGGGCTATTGATTTAGGAAAGTCCTTTGGGCATAAGAAGTTTCGTCTGGTTCTGAGGAAGCACAAACAACAATCGTATATTCTGAGTCGAAATCTTATGTCCATCTTCCTTTTGGGTACAATCTTGCTTTCGCTAATTGAATCAAGCCCAGATGTAAAGGAAAAGTTTTCGACCATTGAATTTTTCATTAGAAGGCAAAGCTGGTTGCCAAGTTTTATATTTCTTGCTTCCGTACTGGTTGATTGGTGGTTTATTTTGATGTTCCCCAAATTTTTTCCCTTGATCCTGCTTCCAATTTATTTGGATTGATGACTGGGACATCTGTTCAGGTACCACCCAAAATCCAACAAGCCTTCGTAACCGCAGTCGATAAGGGAAACATCAGAACCATGCCAAACAGAAGCATGCCTGCCAATCCACATCCTACCCCCGGAGCATTGCTAATGGGTGATGCTTTCAATATGCGCCATCCTTTGACTGGTGGGGGAATGACTGTGGCGCTATCGGATATTGTTGTTCTGCAGGACCTTCTTAAGCCATTGCGCAACCTAAACAATGCAGCTTTGTTGTGCGAATACCTCGAGTCGTTTTACACTTTGCGCAAGGTAAATCTGAATTCCAATTGCCCTTTGACTTTACTAATACCAAGGGTTCAATCATTTTAGGCTTATAGCTGAGCTTCAATGAATGCTTTACGAAATATGTATGTGTTATCCATGCCTACAGTTTTTTTTTTTTTTTGGAGGTATTCATAGAACTTGTTGTGGTGATTTTTTGCAGCCTGTGGCCTCCACTATAAATACTTTGGCAGGTGCCCTATATAAGGTGTTCTGTGCTTCCCCCGACGAAGCAAGGAAGGAGATGCGCCAAGCATGTTTTGACTATCTAAGCCTAGGTGGTACTTGTTCATCTGGTCCAGTCGCTCTACTCTCCGGTCTAAACCCTCACCCAATGAGTTTAATTCTTCATTTTTTCGCTGTGGCCATATACGGTGTTGGTCGTCTTCTCCTTCCCTTTCCATCCCCTAAACGCGTGTGGATTGGAATTCGGTTGATTACGGTAAGCATTTTAGTAACATTTTAAGTAATTTGATGTGACATATGATATTGTTTGCTTTTCACAAGGACCAATTTGAAACGGAAACTCCAAGATAATGCAAAAGCCAACTTGTCTTTCAAACAAAAGAACCTAGGAATTACAATATATTTTTTAATATTTGCGTGCATATGTCTAAAATGTACTTTCTTTTACAGAGTGCATCAGGTATAATATTTCCCATCTTGAAAGCAGAAGGACCACGGCAGACATTTTTCCCAGCAACTATACCAGCCTATTATAGAGCTCCACCTATCAAGGGCGATACCACAACTAAATGAACATGAAAAGGTTTCTTCTGATTACGTGTGCTTTTCTTCCGTTAAGTTGTACTTATATTTGTGTAAGAATGTTTCTCTGTCGTAGAACTAAATAAATGTACGACTATTCATACAGATGCTTTCACTCCAAAAAGGGTAAACATAAGATGTGAATATATTTGTATATGCTAGGTTGAAATCTCCTTCAATGTATGCTTTGTTTTGCTTTTGGCTATGTTTGTTAATTACGTCCAGAGAATGTAGACATCGAGCAACACGTAAATACATCTGTGTCGTTCCACATGGAGCCCACATGAATCATGACAGTTTGGTGGGGTTGTTTTATATTTATTTAAAAACATCATGTTTGTTTTGGTAGCGAGCTTTGATACTGGTGGTGTTTTTCCTCTCCTTTGGGATCAACAGTGACTAGGCCATTCGAGAAGATTCTGTTGTTGGAATATTGTAAGGGGGAAATTCAACTTCCTACAATCTTATTGTGATAATCGATCATGCCTTTTGCCCCACCAAGAGATGTGGCGGACCCCGCCAGCGCAAAGTTCTCCTATGATGCGTCCCTAATCTCTATGCTTCATCTTCTCTTGTTACGTGTACCTGTTTCGTTTTTTTTTTTTTTTTTTGTTAATTATATAATTATATCTTTTACTTATTTTTTAATAGATAACTTCTAGTAATAACTTTTGAACTAAAATAATCATACTAATACCTCCTGATTAACTTGTTTAATTTTTTTGTTTAAAATGTCAAAAATGCCTTGTTTTATCTCAACCTTTGATCTACAAAATCAAATCACAGTTATTGAGTTGAAAAAAAAAAAAAAAAACCTAAGGAAAACTATTCAATCAAACAAGACCCCAACCAGCCCCGACCACCCATTCCCCCAATCCCCCTCCTATCGACCTCCCTTTGCCCGTCTACGCACTCGGCACATCTTGCCGCTACTCACCGGCAGTCCACCCTCAACCCTCTGCAAAGCCTGTTGTCCAACTGCCCCTCACTCCTTTGCCTGTTCCCATGAAGCCTGTCGCCAGCTTGTGCAGCCATGAAGTCGTCACCAGTCCCTTTCGCTTCGAAGCCCATCACTGTCCACCCTTGTTGCCATCTGTGAAGCTGGCCACACACTCCTAACCTGCCCCTATCGCTCACCCCCAATTGTCCATTGTCATAGACCCACCGCTTGTCACCCCACCATCCTCACCATCTCGCCTTCTCCTTAGTGCCCCCCACCTCGTCAGTGTCAACAAGAGAGTGATTGGGAGCTCGAGATTGCGTCTTGCATTTGTTTTTTAATGAAAAATAAACTTGATTTATAATTTTATTGGAATTAGTTAGTTATGTTGGAATTAATTTGTTTTAGCTTTGTTAAGATTGATGTGTAGCATTGGTTAGAACAAAATTATGGATTGGGATGTTATATGTTTGGGGAATTAGTTGTGGACTTTTTTGGACTTTAATCTTTGTATTTTATCTTATTTTGGATGTAATGGTTTTCTTTGAAAAAAGAGAAAAAAAAATGAAAAGCAACATTTTATCTTCTATTAGAGTGAAATTTATAATTACAAGTGCATACAAATTATTTGAACTTATTTTTAATATCAAAAGGGGTAAAATCATCATTTCCTGTCATATAAATAATTAAAAAAATTTTAATAGGTGGAGGGATATTTTGGTATTTTGAACAAAATTAATAATAAAAATTAAGAGTTAATTAATGGTCAACCAATAGAGTGTAATTTTTTTTGAACAGTTAGAAGGTGTTAGTATGACTAGTTTTAGTCCAGGGGTACACTGTAATTTAAGTAAAACACAAGGGGCATCTATTGAATTTGAAAAACTAGTTTCAATTTTATCCAGTCTAAACTTTGTAGACAAAAAATAAAGTATCATTAATTAAACCGAATTTGTTTTTGAAATGTATTTTTCTTTTTGAGAAAAATTAAAAAAAAAATTAAAATGCTATAAAACTTAAGATCTTTTTTTTTCCGCAATTTGATGCTTTGTTTTATGATTTTTTTTCATTGTCAATTTTATAAAATATATTTCATAACTAGTTCAAGGTTAATATGTTGTTTTGCCTAATTTTTTCTATTTATAAAGATGAAGTTGAAATTAGTTTTTTAAATTCAAAAGATACCTTTATGAGAACAAATTAAAAAATAATTAAAATTAGAAGATATAATTGTGTAATTAACCTTTATGTTTTTAAGAGGCAGTTTTATACACTTAAGAAAAATAACATTGTTAAATGTTTTAATTTTATTGAGTGAATTATCATTTATCAATGACGTTGTTTCAGCTATACAAGGTTATCTCACTAATGAACTGGTAACCTTTTCTTTTGAGTTTTAATGTTATAACCTGTTTGAAAAAACGATTAGAACTAATAATTTTGGTTTGTAAACTGTAACATGTGATAGCTTTACACTATGGCCTTTTTATGACGACGCGACTGTTTTGAGCAGTTATTTAGCACTTTTCTTATTAAACTTACTTAGTTATAAAAGTATGGTATGATTTTTTTTAAAACCTTTAACTTATATTAACATTTTTACAATACTAGTTGGACTTATATTACATACCATATTAATCATAATAGTTCTCTTTGTAATATTATATTCCAAAAACACTTAATATAGCAGCGGAATTTCTCAGTAATGGTATCTATTTCAATATGTACGCAATTACCTAACAGCGGTTTCTAGATCAACAATTACATTTATTCCGACCTCTTGGCTGGATTTTCTATAGCATGAAACAACAAGTGAACTATTGCTCAGTAAGTCTAAACATAACCCATAAAATAATTTCTTTCTATATGCCTTATCCAATTATGCTTATTTATAAATGTTAGCTTATTCATTTGATAATTTTAACTTGAACTAGGGCGCCCAAGTGTACATACTAAGTACGCATAAGGGTCAGCATAATATCGAGACTGTAACATATCTTGAAACTTTCCGTGGGTCGGAAAATTGGTACAACACTTATTTTATTCGATAAATCATTTTGCTAATCCTTTAAATCATGGTGACATACCATTTATAATGCTTTAATAACTTTAAATAAGTGTATAACAAATGCATTTCATTAAATGCAATAAATAACGGTTTTGAAAACCTTTTTGTCAATGTAGTAGGTGGGCTTAGAAGCTTACTTGAAACAGGCACTATACTTGTCAATTTTCTGTTCGTCTTGCTATGTAGCTAGGTGTTCTGCTTGGATAATATCCCATTATTAGCTAACTTATTTATTATCGAACTACATGTCGATAATAAAATTTAAACGTTAAATTCTTAAGCTTGTTATAAGTCAGTCCACTTGAAACTCGACTGTTACGTAACTAAATTTCTTCATTTCACGTGGTAATCCCGATGCTAACAAATGATGAAAAAATTCCCATTAAGGAACATTGTCCTAATTCGGACGTTTGGGGATTCGTTTAGAGCTCTTTTTAGAAAATGACAATTTTACCCTAAAAGAGACTTTAAAAGCAGTTTAAATTTGTTTTCATCATAAACTCATATTCACCCATTATTCAAAACAATGCAAAAACCTAAGGATCGGTTTTTCTTTTCCAAAAAATCCCTTTCATCGAAGTTTTACGATTTTAGACCATAATATGACAATGTTTTATTATTTTGCCCCCAGGACCAAAAATGACTATTTTATACCATTGGGCTCAGTTGTTTGTAAGGATTAAAACTCCCTAAAGTAACCAAGTCAAATTCTTTATTTTTCAAAATGTTTTTCTTTTTAACACTTTTTTTAAAATTTTGTGATTAAAAACTCGTATAATTCATAATTCATAATGCGAGCAGAATTTTAATAATCCGTCTTCGATTTTTAAAAGTTTCGATGAGTTCTACAGCTATTGTGTTTTACTTTTCTCAAATTCTGATAGTATAGTAGAGTTTTCCTTTGTTTTTCAAAACTGCCCCAATAAACATAAAATTTTCAATTTGATCCATTGAGATTCTCACAAAACTTTGTTCACAAATTTTTTTTTTCTCATTGTTTTCAATAAATCTTGTGTTTTATTCCGAAATTAAATCGGCTTCTAAGACCAACAAAATCATCACTCTTTCAAAAACATCAAAACTTTAAAGGGGGTGTTTGGTTTGTTTTAGGAATATTTTCTCCTACTTTAAAAAACACAAAAAATGAAAATATTTTCAAAACTATGTTTGGTTAAATTCTTTGGGAAATGGGAATGAAAATGTTCCCTAAAATACCTAAAATTTACTTAGATTTTGAAAACAAAAATAAGTTGTTTTCATTTGTTTGTTCTTCTTCCTTGTAATCGAGCAACCAACAACTGCACCCCTTCCCCCATCTAACCTCGTCCTTCCTCCAACAAACCTCACCTATAGCTGGTCCCTGTCCATGGTCCAAAGTCGGCAACTATTGCCCTTATTTGCCACCCCCCAAACTTATTCCCATCGCCACTGCCGATGCTACCCTACCACCATATCGCTGTCGAACCCATCATAGGAGTGATCTTGTCGACTGTTGATGCCCGTCTGTTGAAGACTAGCCATGGACGAAGCCCATCGCAACAGATCCTTGCATGCGTCCCCACCTATCGACCCTCGCTGCCGCCATCCCAGCAAGCCAGAGATCCCTTAACCAAATTTTGAATCTCCGTCGCGTGCGTCTCCTCGTCACCACAGCTCTATCGTTGTCGTAGGAGTTCGCCAGCATTGCAACCTTACTGAAGCCCACGGGTGTTGTAGCCTAGGAGGAAGAAGAAGAGTCAAATCCCCATTCCTTTTTAATTTTTTATTAAAAACATGCTCCTTTTTAATTCCAATTTGTGTTTTGAATTATTATTATTATATTAATAATCAATTTGTTTTTACATTAAATTTACATTAATAATTTTTATAATAAAAAAATGTTTTCTTTTCAAAAACACACTACCATGTACAAACTAAACACAATTTTAGAAACAATCCTAACACATTTCTCAAAATGTTTTCATTTCCAACTTTTTCTAAAAATAAAACCCATTTTAAAAACACTACCAAATGGGCCCTTTGTTTTTGAAGCAATGTTTTCCAAACTAGATTTTAAACATTTTAAAACCCTAGTTTCTCACTTCTAATATTATCACCATATATAAAACACATCATACAACCATGCCATAAATTCCACATAACATGTCATAGTCTATACTTTATATAACCGTAAGCAAAACTCATTTAAAAAAAAAAAAAAACAAGATTTCAATGCTAGGGTTAGGATTTTACCAAAGGATCTTTCAAGCATTTTGTTCCTCCATTAGTGTGCTTTAACTTGGTTAACTATCCTTGACATAAACCATGACAAAATCTCCCTTAAAACCTATCAAAAACCTTAAAGAAAACACTAAAATCCTTAGACAAATTTGGATAGTTTACCTCCAAAGTTGCTTGGACTTGATCTCTAACACAAGAACTTGCTTCTAAAGTAGTTTTGAAGCAATATTCTTGGAAAATATTTGAGAGGGAGAGGGAAATAGGGCTGGTTACACAAGAGAGGAAATAGGTGTTCCTTCATGGTTCATGCAAATGATGGAGACCTTTTTGGGTTACTCTAATCACTTAAGGACTTAACGACCTATTTGGAAATTAACTTATCTTAGGGCCTAGTTGCAATTAAAAAAAAAAAAAAAACCAATTGTCTCACCATATAATGCAATCGGTTCTACATAGGGGTGAGGTGGCAAGTTTCCCACCTTTTGGGTGGCATTTTGATAGGTCCTACAAACTTTTACGTAATGTAAATTTATGCTGCATTGTATTTTTTCCTATCTTGTCAGTGTAAAATTAAGGAAATCTTTGCTTTAACAGTTTAAAATTATACTGACTTGCTTTTTACCCATACTGTCCAATCTCAACATAGTATTTTATCTATGTGTCTGGACAACTTCTATATAATTACACTATTTTGTACACTATTCACTTACATGTATCTCCTTGCACTGTATTCCAATAGTTGGATTGTAGATATAAAAATTTTACTAGTTTATATAATTAGTAAACATATAGTTTTTACATTATTTTAGACTGTGTTGTGATTTTTCTACTTTAATAGGCAATTCATTTTTCGTAAATTTATATCAGAAAAATTATAATTAATGTGACAAAAATTTTAATCTTAAGAGTATTTGACAAATTTGCACATTTAAAATACTCCAATTTGAGTATTTAAACTCACAAAATTTGCATATTTAAAATATTCCAATTTGCACAAAATTACATACATAATAATGTTTCTTATAAATATTTCACATTTTATCGTAATTATACAAAATATGATTTATTAAAGAAAATTCATTATATAAATTCGAATTAATTCTATATTTAAACTGATGAATTTTCTCAGACTTTACATTTTTATAATAGCATATGAGAGCTTTATATTATATATTGTTATAACTGATAGTCATAGCTGCTCTTTCAAATGGCTAGTTTCCTATTTTTGTCTTCCTAAAGATATTTTCCATTCATAAAGCTCATTTTTTGAACCTCCATTTCTAAGGCTCTTTTGTCAATCATATTTTTCTTGTTATGGACTTCTTCAAACTAGTGATCTAGCCTTCCATCCATGGTATCTTGATTCAACAGCTCGTGTCCTCTCAGTAAGTTGTAAGCTATCCAATATCTACTCCATCTCACAAGTCTCACCAACATATTGAAGAAAGGAAAACAGAAAATGCGAATTGGTACGGAATACCTTGGCCACTGATGGGTACAACCAAATAATCTTTTATGCGAAAATCCCGACCTTTTGTTTCGTTCCAAAGGCGACCACAAAATCTGCAGCTCTGCAACTTTGAGGCCGTCTTAATTACCAGAACTCACATACCCCATAACGCAGATCTAGAATGATGATTTAGGTCTCCTTTTAACCCCAAAAGGAAATAATCTAGTTACGAGGTTAATTGAACGTTTTTTCACTCAATTTCTAACCTATATAAAAGTAATCTTTCCTACGACAAACTGCGGCCAGGTTGCTTCATTGTCCCTTTTCTCCTCATTAATTCCCTTAGATTAGCTGCCTCTTGCCATTGATCAGCAGCTGCGTAAGTATTCGCTAAAAGAACGTAAACAGAAGGATTATTTTCTTCAGCTTCAAGCAGAATTTGAGCAACTATTCTTCCCAACCTCAAATTACCATGAGCTCCACAAGCACTGAACAATGACCACCATATATTGGAATGTGCCTTAAGATGCTTAAGATCTAGTACTCTTTCAGCCTTGTTGAGATAGCCGCCACGCCCTTGAAGGTCAACAATGCATGACAAATGATCCACTCCAGGCGTAAGACCATAATTTTTCACCATGGTGTTAAAAATCCATGTACCGTCATCGACTAAACCAGCATGACCGCAAGCCGAAAGAACTGCTGTGAAGGTGGCCTGATCTGGTTTGACCATAGACAAGCTTTGCATTGCCTCAAAGCAGCGCACAACTTCCTCTCCTCGCCCATGCTGAGCATATTGTCACAAGCTGCATAATTTTTGCCCCATCTTAACCATTGGAGGCTCATGAAGACTCTAGTATTCTCTAAGTGTTGGAATCAATTAAAATACTCTAGAACATCCTAGAGAAATCAAAACAACTTGGTAGAGTTATGTGGTTTCTAAAATGTTCCACAATATTTTAAAAGCTTCTATGATATTTTAGAAAATTTCATAATATTCTAGAAGGTTCTACACGGGTCTAGAATACACAAGAAATATCTAGAACTCTCTAGAAGATTCTAGAATTCTTTGAAAGACCCTAAAGAACTCTGAAACTTTCTAGAACATTTAAGATGCATGTGACACACACTAATGTGTTGTAGAATGCTTTATAATATTCAAGGCCATGTATGTAATCGAAAATATACTAGAATGTTCTAGGACAACTTATGTTCCATAGAAACCCAAAACTTTTCTTAAAAAAGCAATGGCCTATAAATAGGAGAAGACCCCCTCATTTGTAACCAATCTCCCAAAGTTTGCAAAGTTTTCACACTCTAATTAAAGCTTACTTTGTGTTTGATATCCTTAGTTTTCTCTCAAGTGTTCTTACTTAACCATCATCATTCTTGCCTTGTTTTGTGAGTTCGGGAGAATTCAAGGTTGACTTAGTATTGGGATTGCTAAGGCCACACGGTCGTGTTGTGGAAAAACAAGGCCGTGACAATATGCTGATAAAAGGGCATTATACGAGGTTGTATCTCTCTCAATCATCGCATTGAATACTTTCAGTGACCAATCCAAATTGCCGCCTTTAGCGAACATTGTAATGAGGCTATTACCTAAACATGTTTGGGAAAAAGTTCCGGATGTGATGACATAGCCATGGACTTGCTTCCCTAGTCTCAAGGCCGAAATGCTTGCACAAATGCTTAAAATTGTAGAAAACGTATACACATTTGGCCTGATTTCTGACAACAGAAGCTTAGAAAACTGTTCTAACCCTTCCATGGGGAATCCGTTGAATAGGAAGCCAGAGATAATCGTATTCCAGGAGATCATAAGCCCATTCTTGGTAACATGGGCCTGAACCATTTCCACAATATTAACAGATTCTGCGCTTGCCAATAGACTTCCAAAAGTAAACTCGTCTGGTTTAATTCCTTCTCCGCATTTGCAGGTAGGCCAAGATGGCCAATTTACCGTCATTCGCCTGACTGCAGCTTGAGATCATACTATTCCACGAGATAATATCCTTTTCTTCCAATCTCCAAAAAACCATCTAAAATGCATTCAAATCCCCACAACTTGAATACATGGTTATAGCCGCATTGCTCACAGAAGTACGAGCTTCAAAACCCAATTTAATAGCTTCAGCATGTAGTTGGTGTGCAACTCTAGCAGCCGAACACGAGCTCATGACACTCACAAAAATCAGTTCACTTGGCCTCAAACAAGCGTAATGCATCTGTTTGAACATTTCCAAGCCCTCTTCATCTATTCCCACACTTGCTAAACCATTTGTCATAACATTAAAAGTAATCTCATCATAGACCACAGACTCCGCCTCTTCAAATACCTTACACGCATCCGCAACAACTCCACAGTTGAAGTACATTGTAATCAGCACATTAACCACCGATGTTCTAGTCATAAACCTGGTTTTAATCACTAACAAATGAACCTGCCTCCCAAAATCCAAAACCTCCACATAACACAAACTCAAAACACTAGCCAAAGAGTAGTTGTCATGACCAATGCGCTTCTTGTGCATTTCATGAAAATAATCCATAGCAAGTTCCCCAAACCCATTGTCCGCGCACCCGGTGATCATCGCGTTCCAAATCAGAACATCTCGGCTCGGCATTCTATCAAACACCTCACGGGCATGTTTCATGTCTCCCAACTTAACACAGGCCGACAACAGCTTCGTCCAGGAATAGACATCCGGGTTCTCAATCTCTCCCAAAACCCATTTCACAGACCGCAAATCCTCCGCTTTGGCGTGGAGAGAAAGCAGAGTGTTGAAGACATGAGGGTAGGATTTAAGGCCTGTACGGGCGGAATGGGCACGGATTTGGGTCCCCAAAACGACGTCTCGGAGATTGGCGCAGGCGGTGATGGCGTTGGAGAGGGTGCTGTGGTCTGGTCTGGGGAGTTGAGAGGAGTGGGTTTGGCCGAAAAGTTGAAGAGAATCTGAGTAACGCTTTGAGTGGTTGGGCTCGGCGAGCTTTTGGCTGAGTCTGAGAAGCTGTTCTGCGAAAGTCTCGGTTATGTTTGCAATGCTTTGTTTGTAGAGAGAGAAGTTCATCTGCTCTGTTGATTGTTCTTCTGAAATAACAGACCGGTATGGTTGAGAGCTTGTATTTATGCTTAAACAACAGTGATTCTCAAGTGTCCTTGAGGCAACTTGTGTTCTGAAATTGCTTGGTCTGCTATCTCATCATTAAACTGATAAACTCATCTTATTTTGACAGAAAAACACTCCAGTGTTACAAAGAATTTGTTTAAATCACTACTCTAGAGGGTGAAATTAACAAAATAATCTCCGTTTTCAAGTTGAACGACTACAAATGCGAAAATGTATTTCGTGGCACACATTAATTTTTAATTTCACACCCAATAATAAGAACAAAAAGAAAATGCAGTGCAATGTAATATAAATGCGATGATAATTTTATAGTCCTTATATTTATTTTTTTAATTCTTTTCTATATTGTTGTTCTCATCTTAAAGAGATTGAAACAATTAAAAATTGCATATGAAGCTTCGAATTTATATGATTTCGAACTGATCTCATTTTTTAGTCGGAAAAAAGAAAGTTATACAAGGTCGAATTTTCTCTTCCATTATCATTTTTCAAGGCTTATACACCCAACACATGTTTTCAGAAACATAACTGGCTATAGTTTCACTTTTTTCTTATACTGAAAACATTCTCTCTAGTAGCAAAACAACGAAATGCATTCTGAAAAACAACACCAATACAATTCTTAAATAATAATAAAAACAGTCACTTACATTTTCATAGCCAATAAAAAATTAGGAGGAGATACAAGTAGAGAAAATGAGACGACGGCATTAAGCTACTAAGATGGTAACATTAATCAATGAGGCAACACCAGAAATTCTCCACTTACACCCAGCTTATTACACACTACAACTAAAAAAGAGGCTAAATCCTAATCTTACCAGCAGGCATAAAGGCCTTGTAACAAACAGAACTAACCAATGTGTCGTGAAACCTCTTCATCACAAGGTCAAATGTAGGACTCACTGTCATGCCGTCGTAGCCCCACACTGCTATTATCCCCCCCTGGCTTGCGCAAAAGGCGCAAGACGAGAGAGTAGGACCGTGTAGGTCAAACCAATGGACAGATTGAGCTACTGCTGTTAATCAAGGAGATTATTTCATCATCGTTTGTGGTAAGTGGAGTGTGGAGGTATCGAACTCGAGGGTGTGGGGTCACTCGCTCTAGTTGAGCCTTGCTCACGTCGGTTGTGGTTACTTGCTCATGGTGCTCGGCCAACTAGTTCAAAACTGTTGTTAGTTATTGTTTTTCTTCAGATTAGAAGGAGAAGGAGCAAGTGAAGGAAGCGTCATCTACCTTAGACATTTTCAAGGATTTTAAAAGGAATATTCAGCTTAAATCAAATTCATATTATAGATTAAACTTTTTTTTTAATTGTGTTCCTTGAGACTTGAACTCAGGACTCAATTAAAAATAATAATAATTTACACTTTGTAAATATCAATTGCTCTTCAGGCCGACTATGTTGGACAAGAAACTTCTGCAAAGTTATATTTGACAATAAGCAATTGTAATATATAATTGACGTAAAATGTATGTAAGGTCCTTCCACAAAGCAGCGGATCGTATAACAGGAATAGTCTAACAAGTAAAGTTGTGCAGATAACAATAATAAATTCCACTATAGAACTGTTTGAACTTTGATTTCCTTACAATATTACATTGACTAGAGGGAAAAAGAAAAAACAGAATTATCAACACTAATAACCGTTGAATTTTATGTTCTCCTTCATTTTACTTCCTGAATTTAAAAAAAAAAACTATTTTATTATCTTAAATTTTTAGATCTCTGTTTGCTCACTCCATATCCAATTTCTCATCAAAACTAAGGAAAATATTCCTACTCACTCTACACGTGAATGATTTGTAAGGACAAAAATAATATTTTATAAAATTAAGCTAATAAAAAATTAAATTAAGTATACCTTCTCTCATAGTGCGTTCTACAGAAGGGCGAAGAGCAAATCTGCAAGTTCAGGAACACCTTAGCCTTCATGCATGCTAACTACTGAGGTAAATGCTGGGGAGATGAAGCTGAATTATTGATCAAAGCCACCACTATTGGAAAATGGTTATGCAACAAAATTTTAAAATTTTTAAATAAAGTCATTTCATGGAATTGAATTAAGCATGCTATATATTATTTCGGTATCACATAGTTGCCTACTTAATGAAAATAGTATTATTTTGTTCTCGTAATCTGGTTAAAGTATCTTTTACTTTTTTATTTTTTATTTTTGAAGATTGCTGTAAAAAAAAAAAATAACGTTTGCTTTCGTGCCACATGTTGTGAATTTCAGGTTTGTGCCCTACAAAAGTTCAGGTCAAAGATAAACAGATATATTGTATCGAATTTGCCTCTATCGGTTGTTCTACTTTACATGGGCATAATCTTTCTATTAGCCTAAAAAACATAAGAAATACTACAACAAATTTAATCAAGATTAAGGTTCAAGAAGGAATGAAGATAGAGAAGAAAAATCCTAGAAAAACAATATTATTTGCTTTGATTACATGAAACCTAGTCATAAAATGCTGAAGTGTCCACTTTTATGTGTATAAATGGTCCTTACTTCTCTTATTGCGAATTAAAAGTCCTAATTCTACCCAGAACAAAAAAATAAATAAAAACACATGAAATTTATAATGGTTCACCCTTGATGTGAGAGCTATCTCCACTTTCAGTCGTTGCAGAATAATTCACGATAATAATTAACAAATTTACAAGAGAAAATAGCACATACTTTGTCATTTTCTCAAGTCTATCTCTTACACAATTTCTACGATTCACACACTCTACAAAGAAAATAACGTAACCTATCTATTTATAGGTTTACAAAGAATGGACAACAAACCACCAAAACACATAAAATACGTACTCCAGGTCGCTAACATGCACAGCTATGCTAGATTTCATCTTGCGAATGATTTGGCTCTCTTCGCGTGCGGTCGCAAAGGTTCAAGGGCATGGCCTCATGTTGCTTCTGTAATACCTCGTGGCCGCACAAAAAAACTTCTCCGCAAGGGCGCACACCTAGGATTGAAAAAACGTATTTTTTTTGTGATATTTTAAAAGGCATTGAATTTAGCTCTACACTTCTCAACACGTCTAGACCAAAAGTGGCATGTATCTCAGCTGATTTTGTGTGAAAAGGGTGGTGTTAGTGCTCCAGGTGACTTAGTTAAAAATAATAATTCAAGAGTTTAATAATTAAGTAACTGACAACCGTAAGTAAAGGTAAGTAATTGACTGGCTAAGTTTGTAATTTCGGATAAGTTGTCAGGATATAATTGTAATATTAAGTGTATATATATATAGCTCTAAAATATACTTCAAGCTACATTGGATGAGCTAGAACATGAAAAATCCAAAAGTTATAAAGGGCAAGAATAAGTTGGAAACGTGTATTTTACGACCCTTGATGAAGGGATAACATCTTCTAACCCCATGAGAATGATGATGATTATATAGTTAGGGTTAATTTCATAAATAGTACACTTTGTTATACTTTTAGTTTTAAAAAATCTAAAGTGACATTAGTAAAAATTTCACGTACCATGATAGTTAAAAGCCATTATGTAAAGTCACCACGACGTTTAGAAAAACATCATGGAATACTCCATCATGGTAATTGAAGAGATTCTATGACTTTTTTTTTACCGTCATGATAACATTATATGACAGTTTTTAACTATTGTGGAAACTACATATTTTTTCTAGGAGCTTGGGTGAAATTTTACACAATAGTTTTCTTTAAAAACAGTCGTGTAAAGCTAATATATCACAATGGTTTTTGACAAAACAGTCCTATAAAGTATTGTTACTATAATGGTTTTGAAGAGAAACCATCATGGTGTGCATTTTTGTAAAAAAAATTAGCTTAAAAAAATTATATTTCGTATGGGTGCCCAATCTTGTGATCTCCATTCAAGCCTTAGAAAAAGAAAACCAAACCCTAAAAATACCTTACAGTCAACACATTAGTCACTACATTCCATATATATCTAACAAAATTGTTTAGACAATGACCCATTCTTATCTAGCTACTTTTATATCATCATTTACATAATCATTCTTTTACGTGACCAAATCTATTTTGTTACCACCAAAAATTGTCCCATATGTAACACAAAATGAAGAAGCCACATTTAATGTTGCCACTTTGTGTCGGATATTTATGATTTTGAAAAAGGTTAAGCCTTTAAGATGCCTTTTTATACCTTGTCCAACCATTTAAAGCTTCCATAAATTGAGTGCCCTAATCAATGTCAAAATACAAAAGAATTAAGAAAATGAATTGAACATAATAATTTCAAATCATACTTTTAAATTAATCAACAAATTATACTTATATAGAAATTACTTCTTTAAAATCTTTGCGTGGCCTGTGTGCAATAGGATCAAGCCAAAATTCTTTGTCATTCCATGGGTTAATTAAATCCCAACATCCAATGACGCCCCATATTGTATGGCACGAAGTAGACCTTCCCTCGTAGTGTGTTCTACATAAGGGTAAATAGCAAACTTGTAAGTTGGAGAACATCTTGGTCTTCATGCATGCTAACTATTGAGGTAAGAGCTAGGGATATGAAGCTGAATTATTAATCAAAGCCACCACTATTGGAAAACAGTTATACAATCGAATTTTAAAAATTTTAAATAAAGTCATTTCATAAAATCAAGTTAGGTATGCTATATATCATACATTATTCATAGATCTTTAAATCTCTAGAAGACCGAAATTTTATTTTTGACCAAATAAATTTTGTAGAATTGCTACATGAAAATTGGGTTTGGAAAAGCCTCAATCAAGTGGGCACACATCATTTAATCTTTCTCTTAATAACAAACCTCCTTCTAACCACAAAAGAAAACCCAAAATTATTATTTTTCATGAACAATTATTCTATAGAAGTTTTAAGGTTTTTTCTCTCGAAACTTTCTCTAACTTTCTCTAGTGATCTACCAAAGAATAGAAACAAGTTTTCTATTTATAGTGAATGATAGGGAATCAACTCTACTAAAAAAGGGTTTCCAAATTTGTTTCTAGGTCAAAAGATTGCGTTTTTAGACACGTAAAAGCACATAGGTTTGCATAACTGACTGGTCAATTGGACCTGTACAACTGGTCGACCAGTCAAGGTCAAAAAGCCATCTCTTTCTCCACCAACCAAGTAGACAATCGCCGAGAAAATGGGGCTCCTTATTGGGTAGAGCTGTCTGAGGATATGAAAAGTTGAAATATTCAGAATCTTTATAGACAGATTGACCATCTCACAAGCCTACGATATGGTGTCGATGATAGTGGAATGATTGATCTGCCGTTTACCAACATATTTATAAGAGCACCCATGCCAAGCAAGTTCAAAGTCCCCTAGATACCAATGAAAAATGGCACAACAGACGCTAATGAACATTTGGAGCTGTATTGGGGACGTATGCTACTCCAAAACGAGAACAATGCCGCGATGTGCAAGGCCTTTTCACTGACCCTGACAGGTGCCGCTTGGCAATGGTTTAGGCGAATAGAACCTATCACAATGAATTACTTCCGATAGTTGTCTAAGGCCTTCTTGGTAAGATTCGTAACTTCCAAGTCAAGAAAGAAGGAGATCACTCATTTGTACTCCGTAAAGCAAGCAGAATAAAAGTCTGTTCAGGATTATCAGAATAGGTTTACTTAAGCAACTCTGGAAGTTAAAAACTGCAAGGATGACGTACTGAAGAATGCATTCCAAGAAGGTCTTTGGGATAAGAAACTGCTCCAGTCGCTTTCCATAGACTAACCAAGCACCTTCTTTCAAATGCTAGCATTTCCCTAGAGACACACGAACGCCAAAGAGTACATAAAAAGCTATCGCAATCGAGAAAGTAGTAAGAAAAGGAAGAAGAACAAAAGAGCACCTGCCAACCAAGAGTCGGCATCCGACTAGAAGAAATCCAAAACAGACTGAAAGACAAATACCCACCAGAGGTATCTTTTTCGATTCCTACTAAAAAAATTGCCTTAAACTAAAGTTCCTTTTTTTTTTCAGTTTTTTAGAAAAGGATGAACTTTTAAAAATCATTTTTGGAACATTCCATTAATAAACTTGTGAACCTAATATACGCGATTTAGATTTGAGCCATTTTCTCTTCTCTCCCTCTCCCTCTCCTGTTTCCCTAATTTCTCCTCTTTTTCTTTACCCTTTCCTCTTTCTTTGCCTCACTGTTATTGTGTTTACTAGAATGGAGTCGATGATTTTTGAGCGAGATCTTTTGTGCACTTAGAAAGAGAGATTATAGAAAATATCTTCTACATGCTAAATGGACTTGTTGCAGATGAATATAATAGTAGTGACGAGCTCCCTATGTGATGTTAAAGCTTACGCGATGATAGAGATCCTGTATGAAATACCAGAGAACTTTGTGAGATCTTCACGGAGATGGTGGCAGGTAAGAGATTTCAACAATGGGGGTTTGCTAAATTTTTTTAAAAATTAATATGAGTGTTAGATTTGGAATCAATAGCACCACTAACAGATTACGGTATCACTGATGGTTTATAATGTATGGCTGATAGATTATGAGTGCATTTAGCAATACAATTAGGACTAAAAGTTGAAACAAATTTACGATAACATGTGAGAGCTTTATACTATAGCTTACTTTTATTTTATATTATAGTATGTGATAGCTTTACACTGTAGTAGTTGGAACGACATTGCCAAGTGCTTTCTACAATATATCATTGATTGACCTTTGGCTAATTGATAATGTGAAGGTCTTATCTTTTTGGATTTATCATTTGTTAAAAATGGTCATTCAACTAATTTAAAAAAGATAGGGAATGTAATAGTAAAACCTTCTAAAAAAGGACTTACCATAAGACCTGTTTTTTAATCATAAGATATCCATCCAACGGTTAAAATTAAACAAGCTCACCAATACTAAAATAAGCACAAATACATTAGATTATCAAAAACTAAACAAAATTCAAAAATAAAAACAAATCTTAGAAAAAAAAAACAAAATAAAAAAAAAGCTTGGGTTTGAGTACCATCGTAGGAAGGATCTTACCGACAGAGGGGGTTAGGTCTTGCTGGCGAAGGGCATTGGTAACTGTTGCGACAGAGTCAAGATCCACCTCTGGTGGTTGCAAGCCTACCTCTGCTAAGGATCAAACGATGCCTCCCAAAAAGGGTAGATCTACCCTTCTTCTATGGTGACGGCGACTTAAAGACCAGCAATTGTTATTTGTGAATCGCAACAAAAGGCCAACATGTGTTGGAGTTCACCAGGCAGAGGAGGCGTAACAGAGGTCGTCGAAGATCAAGTCCTGTCGCTAATTTGTCAACGCTTGACTGTTGCTCCTCACTAGCAACCTTAATAAAGGTCAGGTAGTGATTTGGGGGCTGTCGGAGCAGGATTGCTTCATGATAGATTCGCACAATCATGGGTCACAGTCGTGGCTTGGGGGGTCGTGACTTCGTCATATTGGTAGGGGTCACAAAGGTCCATCATCACCTAGTCGGTTCGCCACTCTATCACAATGGAGGGCGCTTAGCTACATTTGAGTTTCTCCTCCTAACCACTTCACTGCCCTTAATGAAGACTTCAAGGGCCACCAACAGCTCCAAAGCTATTGGTAATATCGCCAATCGTTGCCCCTGCAAACTTTTTTCTTCTTTTTTTTTTGAAAATTTTCAGAAATTGTTTTTTTAGCAAACTTTTTCTTTTTTTTTTTAATTTTTTGAAGTTTTTATTTTAATTTTTGAAAGTTGTTTTTTTTTTTAATTTTAATTTTAATGCTGATTGTGTAAGGGAAGGCCTATTATAATTAGATAAAATTAAAGTTTTTAAGTCATTGAATTAAAAAAACAGCTTAAAAAAATGGGTCGTACAATAAGACTCGTTTACGAGGGTTTTACCATAACAATTCCGTAAGAAGATATAATCATTTACTTTTAATAAAGGCCCTTAAGTCGGCCATTTACTCTCAAATCTCTTTATTAAATTATTTTTCATTTGTGAGAGTCATTTTTAAATATCGTCACTCATAGCTTTGCCCTCTCTTCTTTTCTTTAAGCATCCAACTTTCCTTTGGAAAATGAATGTTGGGGGTGTGATCAGCATAGTTCTCGATGTACGTCTCTGCGGCAGCTCGGCCACCGTGCTCGACAAGATCACTGAGAAACAAATTCGCAACTCCATGTGCCTAGCCCTTCCTCCTGAGGTGCTCTTCGGTGCACTGCTGGCTGCAACACAAGGCATCGTCTCCTCAGGTCGGACTGTCAGAGCCTACACCAAGGCAACAACTCACCACAAAAGATCAACATTTGACCTCATTCTAACTCCCAGATGGATACCAAACCTTCAGTGGAGATCATAACACTTGTTACTTGCCTCTTGACAGGTTTTAATGTGACACACTGGTCACAGGTTAAACCCACCTAGCACCCGGTTTAAGTGATACTCTATAAATTGAGCACATTTACTGCAACTCAAGGTAACGTGCTTTTTTTCAACTAACTTCGCTCCCGTATTTTGTCAAACAAATACTTAACTTGAGTGTTAGAGAGCATTTAGTTGGTACCACATTGATGCCCCCTTATCTCCAAAGCATCTTTTTTTTTTTTTTGTACAGGTTCACCTTGAAAGGCCGAGACGAGCCGTCACATGGTGGTAATACCTAACCGTCCAGAGCTAGACCTCAACAACGAATAAATAGCTAATTACTGCCAGTTGCCAGCCTGCGTTCACAAGCGTCCACAACGTAACTCCATTAACATGACCATTAAAAAATATATAAAAGCTATTGACGAGATCGCCCTTCTTTTTCCCACATTATTCAATAATATATATATATATATATATATATATATATATATATATA